>OMLP01014531.1:44117-101284 GCA_900302685.1 Spondyliosoma cantharus
ATTTTTCAAAAAAAAAAAAAAGGTTTTTAAAATGTCACATCTGCTCCTTTCGTCCAGACGAGAAGACAAACACATAAAAATACTGTTTTCCACAAAAAACGTTCACTCACCCTGTCGGACATTTATTTATTAATTTATTTGGATATTTTCAAGTCTACTTAACTGCGTTCACGTCAGATTCATATCAGACTACGACTGGCTTCCAAACTTGTGACATCACAAATCCTACAAGTACATCCAGGTATTAAAGGAAAAATCACAATGTATATTTTTCCTCCTTGTTTTGACGTGAGCTGCTACGTTTCTCTCAGATATAATGAGACGAGATGGCTCGTGGTGCTCGACGCGCTCGAACGGTACATTTGAAAAACTCAACAGCGCCTCTAGTTCCATAATGTTCAAGAGAAGACAGACACCTCTACGGCCCATGTCTTCAAAATGTGACGACTAAAATTAAAACAATCTAGATGGTCAAATATGTATTTCTGATTTTGGTGCGAACGTTTCCTTTAAATTCAGTTTTAAGTCGAGAGCAGACGAACTTTCCTCCTGCACAGCAACGCTCTGATCCCCAAGAGAAGGAACAACAAGCAAAGCGTGTTTGATTGGAGGGGGACGTTAAGAGATAATGTTTGATTTAAAAGCCGTCAGAACGCAACAGCTATAAATGTGTACGAGTACTTCAAGGGCTTAGAGAGACGTATGAAACTGTTACAAGTTTCAAGGTTCAGAATGTTGCAAGAAAATTATTGTTTCATCTACAAAGTATTCAAGTCTGTTTTTTTTTATTCCCTTAAATACATGTCAGCTCAGAACAGAGCGAATATGAATCACAAAGGTTCTTTTCTTTAAAATCTTGAGCTTATTTTCATGAACTAAACTTGGAGATACATCTCTAAAGTTCAATAACACTTATAATCCTTGTAACATTTATTCTTTATTTATGATTTGTATTCATTGTTGTTTCAATTTTTGTTTGCCGACTGCACTGAACTTTTTAATTTGTAATTGCAGTACGAGTATTTTGTTTTTATCTGTTGAAGTGTTACATGAATAAAGTTTATCGTTATTATTGAGAAATTTGCCGTAATGCTCCTTTACTTTGAGCGACAGCCTCTTCCGACGAGGGTTTAGTCTCTACCTCCCTCTAGTGGCCAACAGATGAACTTCACAGTGATAAAACCTAAATTACCTCCAGTTATTGTAGACACACACACAGAAGTTGGTAAGTTTAGTTGGCATCTATTGGTTCTTTTTATTATTCATTAATCAATAACAACATTATAAATAACAGACAGGTTGTTAGAAATCCCAGTGTAGGACATGGAAAGCAAGTTCACAGGAAAGAAAAAGTTCATACGACATCACACAGAAACAGAGATCTCAACAGAAAACACAGGAATCAACATTTGGAATTGCTTTTTTTCACAAGAGTGGAAATCAGAAATGTAATAAACGCTAAATGCAATTTGCATTAAAGTGTCGCAGCCACACCGACTCTTCCTCGAACAGCCATTATTTCTCTTTTTTTCCTCTTACAGCGTAGCCACATTTCACAGTTCGGTTGCCACATTTTCAAATGAGCACAACCGTGTTCAGGAATGATCGACCTGAGTTTAACTCAAACATGATTCTCAGAACGACAACCGAGCTGATGCACACGACTACACCTCACACCTGTTTGCTTACAGGACAGCCTCTTCCATCTGATTTATTCCACCGCGCTCACAACGTGCTCGACGCCTACAGTACACGGAGCGAATGATAAAACTCATCCCTCCTTTAAAAAGAAAGAGCTGAATGTCTGCTACAGGACAAAGTCACGCAGAGGCCCCCGGGGGAGTCGTGTTGTCAATAAAGGCCTAAAAATACACAGCTGACAGCGATTCGGGGTCCTTCGCTGTGACTTTAAACTAGTTTTACCGTAAAAGAAATGATCTTCAAGAGAACAGCAGCAGGACTCAAGCTCCTGGAAGTTACAGATCTGGCTGCGGAGGTAACAAAAACAAACGCTCAGATTGATTGATTGCTTTACATCCAATGCTGTGAGACGCGTCTTCGGTACATTTAAAATACATCATAATGAGGCACGAGTCGAGCGGCCACGTCCGCACAGGAGGAGCGATGGCTGCCGTCAGACATCATGAATGTAAAGTTATGCAGGACAATCAAGGCAGAGATAAACACATTTAACGTGGCTATGGAGTGCTGGTTTTATACTACGGGGAGGATGATGTCTGATGATGTCTCGAGGACGTGAAGCAGCGAAACGCACAGAAATTCAGCTTTGAAGCGAGTTCCAGCGTTTTCTTTGTGAACGTCAGCGTAAATTGTCTTTTCTAATGCACGTTTGTACAAGTAGATAATGAGGTTTACATTGACATCAGTGGCAACCAAGCCTGCATGTAAAGGCTTTTATTTACATTAATGTAGGGAAAGATTAGAAACAAAAGACCTTTTGTGTTTTTGTTTATATCCCTTCAAGCTACCCAACACTGTTCACAGATGCATGCCAGCAACCGGAATTAATACCTAGAATAAAAAATAACACTTAAAAAAAGTCTGAACTCCACATATAAAAAGTTCAACGTTGAAATAATGCATCAGAAGTGTATAAAATGACACTCGAAGCTGATTTGTTTGAAATGTTTTCAAGCAAAAGAAGGCAGATTGACCGTTTCCCAACAAAATGAGGTCAAGTGTTCGAGTCCTTCTCAGTGCAGTCAGTGACACATCACACTCTTCTCCTCCGTCCTTTTACAGTCTTTTTTTTTTTTTTTTTTTTTTTGCATGTGCTTCTTTTTTTCAAGTCATCCCAAGATTCCCAGTGTCATAATCCGAAGAAGATTGTTTTAATTTCTCCTAATTTCCCCATTTTCCCAGGGTGTTCCTTTTCCTCCACAGGTCGTCTTGTAAAAAAAAGTGCTGAAATCAGAGCGCTCAGAGAAGCACGAAACTACAAAACAAGGTAGTCCAAGTTTGGCTCACGAGGACAGTTTGGAGTAGCTCGGAGGTGAAAACTTGCGCTTCAGGTACTTGATTATGTAGAGAGGAAGACAGCTGACCAGCGTGATGGCGGACACCTTCCACAGGAAAGGCCAAGTCGTGATGAACGACAAGTCTGGGAGAGCAAAGAGAAGGAAAACAGCTCAGTGACACACGTTTTTGTTTTGTTTTTTTGAACAGGAGAATGCAATCAATGAACAAACCACGAGATAAAAGCGACATGCGCGTCTTGATGAGTCATAAAACCACGAAATGAAAACTTGACAGCGAAATGACACGAGATAATAAAGACCCGCAGGGCACGTGATGGAAAGGAATCAAACTTAAATGAAACAGACGAAATGATGACGAGGTAAAACATCACTGGAATCTAACGACGTTGTTGATGCAGAGAGATGAACGAATGAGGAATGAGGAGGTGAATTTGCAGGCTGCACACCTACCAAGGAAAGCTCCAAAGGACACCCTGCCTATGCCTGTTGCCAACATACAGAAGCAAAAGAAATGCAGCAGAAACAGAGTGAGTGCAGTACAAAGTTCAGCAGTGAGGAGAAAAACAGGGAGAGACAGGCAAGAGACAAAGAAGGAAAGAAGGGGGGGGGAAGCAATAAAAGCACAAAGGCACAGAGCTGACGGCTGAACCGCTGCACAACACCTGAGTGTCCAGGTAGAGTTACATCAAAGACTGACTGCTTTCAAGCTCTCCGTCTGTTCAATACTGGACTGGACAAACAAAACAAAGTTCTTCTTCGACTGTACTCAAAGCTCACTGGTATTTCAAGCAAGCAAGCAAACTTGAGAGAAGGTCAGAGCTACGTGCTGCATAGAAGTAGAGGTGAAGCGATCGATCAATTAATCATTTCAGTGCTTTTTTTCGTACTTGCTTTGCTGAAAGGATCTTCTGCTCATCGTATCTGCATTTCTTTTAGGTTTTGGTTGGTTGGTTGGACAAAACAAGCTCTTACTTTGCTTCGATCTCTAGGGAAGTTATAAGGAGTATTTTTTTTTTTTCTGTTTGACTTGGAACTAAAAAAAACATGCTTGACCATTTATTTCATGAGCCAGGAGGGTAGGAGAGGGTTGAGAACACACTCCTGCACATGGTCATCGTCATTGTAACATGGATTGTCGCTTGTTTTAAGCTCTTGACCTTCAGGTAAACTCTAGTACTCGTACCTAAATGCCACAAATGAATGCATATATGCAAGTTAGACAGTGTGTGGGACTGTTAACAACATTAATTTACAAAATCATCAGCGGATTAATCGATAACAAAAAGTCAGAATGCTGCTGTTGTGCCAAAGAACCTTGTCTTCTCTCATATTTATCCTTTTCTCTAGTTTACGTCCTTTGTAGGTTACACAGTTCTCATCAAGCTCGGGCAGATGACGCAACCCACATAAATGTCTTCTTGAACCAAAACATTAAAGCAACATTATGACAAAACGCACAGTTTCTGTACGAATCCCAGGTCTGTAACAGCTTGTCGGACGTAACGTAGGTGACTAACTACAAACAGAACTCGTCACATCAAAATGTTACGCGTTGAACACTCGTGTCTCGGAGTAACGCTGTGATCCAGCCTTCTCACTGAAGTCACACAGCGCAGAAACAAGTGACAGAGATAAAAAAAAAAAGGCAATACATGACAACTAGAAACGTCCGGGAGAAGAAATGAATACCTACCGAAGTACTCGTTGAGGAAGGCGAGTGAGGCCAGGTAGCAGCCCAGGCTGAAGAACTCGGCCACCACCATGAGCCAGTGCCAGGTACGGATCGTCAGCGCCACCATCAGCAGTTCGGTGAGGATGAGCGCTGTGAAGGAGATGGCGACCACGTGCACGAACTCCGACTCAAACAGCACCAGCGCGCCGTACATGAGGATGCCGCCTGGTGGTGCCAAAAAGAAACAAGTTAACAAGGCGACGTTTACCAGACCAGGTTAGGTTGTGTCTGGTTTTTTTTTCCACGCGGGACCATTTCTTACAGTTTTCTTTACACAGCTGACTGAGACATTTAAGAATGAATCTGTCTGGAGATACGTTCTGATTCGATAACATATTAATGAGGGTATGATGCACAATGTGCTCCAGTGTGTCTCACTCTGTTAAAACCTAAAGTGTCCAGACAGTCACTCATCTTCAGGCGCCTCCTGTATCTCGATAGCCTTTAATTATATTATAACACGACGCAAATTGAGCTTAATAGCCTCCAACCGATCACATAATTGCTTTTTCATACGGTCTTCGTACAGCGCATTCCAGCGAGTCAAACTCTGTAATAAATTAAGCGAGATTGGCGCCTAATATTTTCCTCTGCTGTCGTCCTCTCATATCGTCTTCACGTTTCTTTTTTTTTTTTTTTTCTCCACAGACCTGGTATTGGCCTTTAATTAAAAAACCTCGAACTGTCAGGAAGCCACGCTCGAGCAGGAACATAGATCTTTCTCACACGCTGCATGGCTTAGCGATTACAGAAATATCGATTTACTGGACAGACAAAAGCCTGCATGTAAAAGCGGACGGCGGCTGGAAACCTAAGATACTGAGAAACAGACGGTCTGAGAGTTTGAAGGGGCCCGAGGACCCTGGTATTAGACAGAGCAGAAATGATGAAATGGTGGTTGAAGAGTTGCTTTGACAGTCTCCAAAAGCAGCCGGCTCACTCATCACAGAGTCGGTCGTGTTTTAGCTGCCGTTTAAAAACGTACAGGCTATTTGAGTGAAGCTAATTCATCCGGCAGACACAGTGACTGATGGTCAAATATAACTTCGGTTCTCCTTACCTTGATACACGCTGATCAAAACCCAAATGAGGAAAGTCTTGAAAGACAATGAACGCCCCTGAAAGAGAGAAACATAATCCATGAGTGTAACATACCTGCTGACCCGCTGCAAGTTGTTAACGGGGGAAAATGTGGACAGACATATTATAGAAAGTGGCACAGTACCTTGGTGAGGTCTTTATAAAGCTCTGGGTAAAGAAGAGCCATCTCCGGCTTCACATCTTGGTCCAGAACCAAAGAGAAGACGGGGAACATGGTGTAGATGGTGGCATACCTGAACAAAACAAAGTGGCGCACAGAAAGATGAAGCATGGCTAACAAAATGTTTACGTTTATGTAGCTATAACGGATAGACTGGGGTTCAAAACTCACATTAAAATAAACATTAATTGCTCATTATTATAACAAAATTTGAATTTAGAAAAAAGGTGCCTACCCAACCATGAGGAAACCCTGGTACAAGGGAACTGAGGCAAAGTAAAATACGGAGGAGAACACAGCCTGGGGACAGAAAACAAAAGTCATAAAGTTAGTTAGGAGCTTTATTGTCCACAACGTTGATAATTGTCTTCGGGTTCACCACAGAGCACATATAAAAGTAGAGTGTTAACTGAAAACAGATACTATAAGAACAGATCACTTGATGA
The DNA here is from genome assembly GCA_900302685.1 of Spondyliosoma cantharus. NCBI lineage: Eukaryota > Metazoa > Chordata > Actinopteri > Spariformes > Sparidae > Spondyliosoma > Spondyliosoma cantharus. The sequence continues at coordinate 50,556 of OMLP01014531.1, forward strand.
AGTCATTAAGAAGATTCTGAAAAAGAAAGTTTTCCTAAATTATGAAGTGACTATTTCACTTTCATTCAGGACGAACACACTTTTCCTTCAGGACTGTACCTGCATGGTGGAGATGATCATGCCTCTGTGCATGACGAACTGTCCCAACGCCGCCGAGCGCTTGTAGCTGTTCCTGCCGTGAACCATGAGCAGGCGACCGATGTGCTTAAACTGAGTGATGGAGAAGTCTGCGGCCAGAGACGCCTGCTTCCCTTCCTGTTTACACACAAGGACAAAGATAAAAGAAAATATTACAAACATAAAATAAAATGGTGCAAACCTCCAAACTGACAATAAAGGCAGATACAGCAGCTGTGTAGTTTATGGTTTGTTTGAGTTTCAAAGGAAGCACGGGCGCTGTTAGTTGTCATCTTCAGTAAAACGTGTGGTCTTCAGGCAAAGACATCACTAGTTTTATTATTTACTGAACTGAGTGCTTAATATGTTTGTCCAAGATTACGTTGTTTGAGTTTCTTTCATTCATCTGGTGTCAAAATAATGGGAAAACTTTGTTTCCGATTGGGAAAGTTCACATGAACACTCCCTTCGAGTCGGAACAAAGTTTTGGTACACAGCTTGCAGACTTTTATATCACACATGCAGAAACACGACGGATGAAAGTAAATGTTTTACAGAGGAATACAAATCTTTTTCAATTCATGTATTAAATGCAAATTTTTGGCTCGAATATAATCTGTAATATGGTATAAGGTTGTGACAGTCAGTTGATTAGTTAGAAAAGTTATTCATTGGCATTAACCCTGATAACAAGTCAGGTAAAGCAATATTTTAGTGGTTTTGGGGAATGTACGGGTGCATCAACTAGTCTGTAACAGAATCTTCAAGCTTTAGCGATCAGTATGTTGTTTAAACGCTTCACATCAAATAAAGTAAGAACACATCTTCTTTGTAGCGTTCATGTTGTTTTCTCCTATGACTTTAAAGCTCCCGAACACATTGAAGATGGAACAACGACTTCCAATTCGGGAAAACGGACCCTCCGAGGGGTCCGTGAATGCACCATAAGTTACAAGGCCTGATCTAGGATAAATCCACTTGAGCTCTGTGGGAGGTCTTTACCTTTCCCTCGATCCCGATACCGCAGTCTGCAGCCTGGATCATACTGACATCGTTTCCTCCATCACCTGACACAAAACGGAAGAATACACATTCTAAGAAAAGCTTCACACTGTTTCGCAAAGAAGCACTGAGGTTATAAAAATAGCAGCCAGGTGTTTAATCTTGGTGAACTTTGACTGCCATCTTGTGGACATAAGAAGTAACACAGCAGAATGTCGACAGGTCTGAGGCACCAATTCACCTTTTTCAGTCTTATTTAATAAATCTGTCTCTAGATTGTTTTACACATTGTCTAACATTTCGCTCTCTAAACTGACTGACTGAGCTGAATCTACAAACACGCCCCCCCCTTCTTTCCCAGGCTGTCTCTGGACTGGAGCCAACGACCGTCCAAGCTGCCACCACGTCATCCGTCAGCACTCACCTATGGCGCAGGTTCTGTTGGCGGTGTGCTGCTGGAGGAGCGTGACGATCTGGGCCTTCTGAGTCGGGGAGCAGCGACAGCAGACCACCGCCGGACACTGACACGCCAGCTCCACGAACTCGTGCTCGTAATACCGCAAACACACCTGGAGCACGACAAAGATAGAGACACAAAACAGTTTACTGGATACGAAGACTCCACAAGTTGTCTACGGGTATCAGACACTTAAATGCAATACGTTTTTTTAAATTTGGCTTCAATGTATCTTGAAAAGGTCTTAAAAAGTAAGCAGCTTAGTTCAAGTATAAAGTTAAAGGAGAGTATTAAGTTGAAAGATTTGTTAAATCAGAAATGTGGACTGTCACACACAGCTTCATTCATACTGACAAACAGAAATCAAAAGATGGATTTATGAAAAGATCAAATGTTTGTGGTGATTAAGTGATTAAAAAAAATCAAATTTAGGACAATCTAATGTCTTTTCAGTCCTCGTATTTATTGAATTTAAGACATGTTTAAGGACAAATCCTGTTCCAGATTTATTTATATGTTGACTTGTGGACAATATAAGTGAACATACTGATCTGTTTCTCTTCCAACCGCGTGTAAAACTCCTGTTTAGCTGTTACAAACAAGTTCCGATTGTTCTGCCTCGTAAAAAAAATGACCAATATGTTTTGTGATTAGTCTTCCTCTCCGAATCCTCAAGGCCTTGGTTTAACTCCAACGCATTAGTTTTGGCCGAGAACTTTTTTTTATTCTCTCATTGCCTGTTTGGCTGCATCCTCAGCATCATCTGCTGTGCAAGGGAAATGTCACTGTGAGCTGCACTGTGTTAAAGTACCTCTAAGGAGTCTCCAGAGATGACCAGAGCACAGTCATGTTTCCTTCTGAAGGCGTTCAGCTCCAGATGGGCCTCTCCTCTGTTTGAGACCTGCTCGAGAGCCACACGATACAATTAGCCGTGAGGTTATTAGTGCTTTGTGTCATCTCATGTAAATCAGGCGCACATGATTACATCAAAGCACCGTGTAGAGGGAAAGAACAGCGTACCGGTCTGAAGACGTGGATGTCTTGGCTTCTGGAGACCAAATGGGAGCTTTTGGCGATGCACGTAGCCGTCTCAAGCTTGTCCCCTGTCAGCATCCAGATCTGAGCAGAAAACGGGATCAATAAGTGAGTGGAAATGTGGTGCGAAGGTCTGTGGGCTTTCTATTTGATTCTCTTTGGCAACTTTAACCATGTAGATATGTTTCGCTTCCATGCTAACCTTGATGCCAGCGTTCCTGAGCAGCTCCAGCGTGGGCCTGACGTCTGCTTGTAGCTGGTCTTCCACCCCGGTCAGACACAGAAGCTCCATCTCCCTCTCTAAGCTCTCCACCACTGCTGCAACCTTCAGGCCTCGGTCATGGATGCTGAGCTTTGCCTGGTTGTAGCGGTTCTGTATAGAGAGAGAAAGAGAGGAGTGTATGGCGGATAAATAACGAGGAAATGTTTGGGTTAAACAGGCTGTTACAGACCAGGCGATGGAAGGGCGGAGCTTGTAAACACATAATAACTGAAGAGGAGTTAAGAAAAGTGCTGTGTGGGGAGCAGGATCAAACATCACGTACACTACATACTGTACAACAGTACTCATCCATACCTCAAAGTCCTGATACTGCTCCTCAGACAGACACTTCTTGGCCACCACCAGCGTCCTCAAGCCTTCTCTGGCCATGTTCCCACACTGACAGAAAGGACGAAAAGGTGTTAGTAAACAGAGATAAACACACAGTCATTAATGGATTTCTTCATGGGGATTTTACTCCTCAACATTACATAATTTCTAAGGAGAATTTGAAGATTTGAGTTGTTTAAAATGAATGTTTATGTTATGTCTGTTCCCCAAGATGAATATAAATCATGTACAGCACAGATCATGTGTTCTGTGAGGACAGCTGCTGTATAAGTACACCATGTACAGTGCTATCAATAGCTGCATTTTGCTACCAACACCAAAGAAATCAATGGTGAATAACATGGCCTCTGGTGCAATCCAGAGGACACAGTAAAACAAAGGGGATGGATGGCGGTTTATTTTTGATATGAAACACCAATGGGGCGAATCTGTCCTGTTGATTGGTTATTGACAAGCAGAGTAGCCGTAGCGCCCGGCTGATTTGACAACGGGATATTACAGCCAACAGGACATCATTAGCACCATTGTTCAAGAATATGACATACTGTAATTACTTCAACTTTATGTAGGTCACTAATTAAATCAAACGCCGCCCCCAGTGCTGCATGACTCAATAATGCCAATATAATTATGAACATACGCACACAAGACCTTCGACCACCACGCTGATGTAGACACGGCCGGCCGATCTCTACATGAATGTCCTGATTAAGAGAGGGCACCGGCTCACGGACGATCACCATGTGTGACAATACATATGTTGTATAGCTGTTGTTTTATCCATATGATAACAGCTTAACAACTAATGCATCACCCACAGGGGCTCAATTTAAATGAGCAGCTACAGGTTTATGGTCTTTATTTACACATTAGGATGAGACACGGCTGCTGCTGGACAAACTGACTTCTGGGAAAGGGGCGTTATATTTCGCGATAAAGTCAAGATCTCCAAAGATTAAGGTTGGGAAAAGAAGAAAAGATAAAGAAAAGAAAAAAAACTTAGATATTCTCTCAGATTAAAATGGTAAAACTACTCCTGAGTAGTTTCTTTTTTTCCCCAAGAGAACACATTACTCTCTGAAATTATAGTTGTAAATTGGCTCTGCAGTTCTGAGATTAAAGTCACAAATTTACTTGAAAGAAAGAGAAAACATTACTTCACATTGCAAGGTTGGTATGAACACTCCCAAGTTCGAATAGACTCAGCTAGAGCCTTACCTCTTCTTCCAGCCAGTCGTTATACTGGACGATGCTCGCCATGGCAACATCAGCACCCTTCATGTAGAAAGTGATGTCTCCTGTTGACTCCTCCTGAATCAGATTACAGATTACAGTTAGCATATTTAGCAGGCAAATATCTCGACACCAATCTTCATGCAGAAAACTTGTTAACTTAAGCAGTGCAGCTCAAAAGATACAAGACAGCATAAAACATAACAATGATTTGACATATAAAATGGTAGAAGTTTGAGACATTTTACATAAAACTCAAATCTGAAAGAGATTTCAGTCAGCTGCATTGAATAATGTAGTAGCCTGACACAGAAACCCTGAAGGGGCATGACTAAATAACAAAAACACCACACAGGAAACAGCATCCCATCCACACATCATATTGTTATATACGAGCTCCACACCCTGACGATGATGCCCATCCTTTTGCTCTCAGAGGTGAAGGGGAAGATCTGCAGGATGTGGAAGGAGAGGATCTGTCCAGAAGGAGTCTTCAGCTGCAGGGAGTTCAGGTCTCTGTTCACCAGGGTCAGGCCGACGCTCTGCGTCCACCGCACCAGCTCCACCTGAGGAAGTGAACGTGACATAAAGGTTGTTCTTTCATAGCTTACAGAAGAGTAGGAGACCACAAACTTCCACATTTTGTTGCCAGGTATACACTGACTTGATTGATGAGGAACATGTAGATTTACAAATATGAGGATTTGGTGCCTTTACTTTTAATCATTTTAACAATTTTAATGCATTGTAAAAATGTTGAGGTTTGGACTGTTGGTTGGATAAATCAAGTATCTGTTGTATTTTCAAATATATTCAGAATTTTACAAAGCAAACAATCAATAATTTAACGGCAAAAACAGTCAGCAGGTTATTACTTAGTGAAAATAATTATTAGCTAACACAATTGAAATGAGATCCACAACTGCAGCAGTAAAATCCTGCTTTTACATTAAAGAAGGAGTAATAATAATCTAATGATATCATATCTAATATTCATGGGAAAACATTTTCTTGCAATGGAACTTTTACTTTTAATATTTTCATTATTTTTTCTGGTCCACTTACACATCCTTACTTGCCAGGTCAACTTGTAACATAGTATTTTTACAGCGTGGTATGATTATCATTACTTAAGTAAAGTACTTCCTTTACCACTGTATAAAACAGTTTAACAAGGAAATAAGGAAAATCCATGACAAATGTGGACCATAAGCTGATGGGATCTGATTACATGTGCAGTTGAAAGACGAGGCATGAGAGAGTTACGATATCTCCCGACCGAGCCGCTGAGCTCTTCTCATTCAGCTCCAGATAAGTGTTTTTCTGTTACTCTTTCCTCTTTTTCTCCTCAGCAGGAACTGTGGCCCCCGAGTGAGCGTTCAGCTGCACACGACTCAATTCTCAATGGGTTCATTTTCAATTTGCTCACTCAAAAGGTTGTTATTATACTCTGACCTACAAATTGGAACTTCCTGTTAATACCCCATCATTTCTCCTGCTCCCCCTTTGAGCTCCGTAAAAAGGGCTGCCTATATTTACTTAACACACATCTGTGTGTCATTATCCTGGCGTGTGTGTGTATGTAGCTGCACACACAAACGGCCACATGCACTATGTAGCATGGATCCTAAATCAGCTCTGACTTTATCAGCTCCACAGAAACTATTTAAAGCTTCGTCAACTCTGATACAAAATGCATGTGAATCATGTGTTACGATGGTAATAGAAAATAATTCTTTATGACAGCGGCAGATTGGCTTAAACAACCAGATTAATCACTTCAACTGTGTTCACAATGTTCTAGTGATCATGTAAATCACAATGGCAGCTCTGCCTTTAAAATGAACAGCAGCTCAAGAACGTCACGACGGCCCTGAACAGTTAAATACTTCTGCTCTAATTTCACCTTTCTGGCTTTGCGTTCACGATTTTTCTGCCGGCTTTGTGGCATAAGGTGATTGAAGCATGTAAGGCGATGCTGTGGAGTAACACAAAAGTAATGTAACTAGTTAATTTCTACAGGGAGTAAGAATGTAAAGTATTGCATTGCTTTTTTATAAAGTAACAAGTAATGTGTGATACCTTACTTAACTACCCAAGCACTGATCATCATTATTTGATATTAGTTATCTGTGAAGCACAGCCACATCTGAGTGAGATGTATGTCATGTCTGTTACTGTATTTGATAAAATCTTTAAACATAAGATATCTTAATGATTGATAAGCTCTTATTTTTAAAATATGGGGTCTAATTGCACCCAACCATTTATCTCCAAATATAAATGATGAAAACATGACACCATCAACTGCTGATAGCTGGCGACTCGCCTCGAAGCCACTTATAAAAGTTACCGTATGGCCTGAAGAAATTATACTTTATTTGCATATTTGAGATTTGAGTCTCTTCCTTCCTCGTGGTGCTTATGCCTCGTACACTCACTGAGTCGGCCTGTTACGTCCAATTGGAAATGATAAAGCACCTAATTTCCTGGAAATGGCAGTCATTAAAGGGTACAATCAAATGCTCTGCTCTGAAAATACAAGGGTCAAAGGTTACAGGAAGACTCTGTTCACAGTATGGCTGACCAGCAGGTCAGATGACCCCTGTTCTGACCTCAGCGGCCGGCCCACTTCATCTCCTTAATGACGGCTCATTACATTAGAGAGGCTGAGCAGAGAGCCAGGGCCAAACAAACTATCACTAACAGAGGTGCAGTGGTGGCCAAGATCTGACGCGGCAGTCAATGAGAGTGAGGTGACGGGGGAGTGAGAGAGAGTGAGGGAAATGAAAGGACAGAGAGAGAACAAAGAATGTAGTCGGAGGGGAAGGGAGAGCTCGAGCAACAATCACAGACCTCCGCCTCTCATCGTCTCTGAGAGAAAATTAAATATTGATCAATCCAAGCAGTGTGAGACAATGGAGAGAGGGGAGATAGAGCAGAGTGAGCAGGGATATAAATAAATATATACATCAACTGAGAGGAGAGAACGGACAGGCAAAATGGAAAAGTGAGAATTTATCTTTACGCCACCTTTTTATCTTCGTTTTGATTGTTAGACTTGGCTGTGGGTTCGACACACGTATGGAAGTCTCACAAAGGCTTAACGAAGCCTCACTTGTCATGGGTGATAAACATGCCAACAGCCTTGAACTTAGTGTTCGCGTCAGACGATTAACTTCCCTTCAATATACATTAAATACATGTCTATAAACAAATAGTGACGATAAAATCTTTCCCTGTCCTACCGGCATTCAATTAAAATCAGCATTCTTCTTGGATTGAATTCAGTAGTATGATTAGAAGTAATAAATAATAGGCTAAGCAGCGTCCTCAGTCATAAAAGCTGCAACTCCTGTGTTACATAGAGAATCAGCCAGAGGAAAGGAAGCTTTAGCGATGCCTTTGGGGATCGTTTTTGTGCAGCATTCTTCCTTCAGCTGGAGCAGTAAATTCTCAGGCAGCAAATACAGACGATTAAATAGCTTAACCTCTGCGAAGGAGTTCGTGACCTCTGACTCTGTGATCGTGAAATGACTGTCGTGACAAAACCAGGGCTGTTTAGGATCACCAATAAAACATTGGAGAAGATAGAGAGGAAACTGTAGAGGGGCGCCCGCAGGGTTTGTTCCTGATAATCTCCAGTGTTTATTAATGTTTATTAATACCAGAAGTGTACAAAATTGTTTCTGAATTCAATCCAGATATGAGATGCTTAAAATGACATGTGCAAATGGGGCCTCGGAGAGAAAAAAACATTTGTTACCGTTTAACAACATATGACCTCCATATGGATTCAGTATTTTTAGGGTCTGTGTCTCTGGTATGAAATTTGACATTAAAGATTAGAGATTTTTACCTTCAAAGCTTCAATTGAGGTTTTTTAAAGAATTACGATCCAAAACAGATTTTTTTTTTGTTCTATTAAAAATGTCACTATTGGTGCTGTTAGACTGGTACTAGACCACCTGGTTTAAGATAGGGTAAACGTTTTTAGAGCAAGAAAGTTAAAAGTCTAATTCCCAGGTTGTCAAATACTGATGCTGGTCGGACAGAGCCACCAACCAAACAACGATCGGTTTCAACAATCAGCTATCTTTCTTCAGAATCGCTGACACTACCTCTGAAAACAATTTTTAGGCCGCATGATCCGTCTTTTTCTTTACAATGCTCTGGAGTTATTGGAAATGTTTGGATGACACTAATTGGAAACAATCCTGCACAGCCACAACAGAAATCAGGGAAGTCTAAGCAACTGATCCTTGTGCTCACTGCATCCACAACATCCACACATTCCTCAACAAAACTGATTAGAAACTATGAAATATGTCAGATAACATTAAGAAAGCTTTCTCTTACAGCATATTCACAGATGTATAACATGTTCCAGTAGTGTTAAAACACAGGTTTTGATGTGTGTCAACCTGCTAATTATGAGTTGCAAGTAGAACTATAGTCTAATAATGTTTGGGAAACCTCTAAACAAAGCTTCCATTCAATCATTAGTGCCCCCTCAAGGTCTAAACCAACATCGCTATTTTCTTAAATCAGTTTGTTTTTCTGTTTGAGTTCTATTTAAGCTGAAGGTGCCGACACCCCATCCTGTATCTCAAACTTACCTCATCAGGGCTGGAGGCCTGGTAGGTGCGGTTGTCATCACTGTAGTCCTGGTCAGCTTCAGCGGACTCTGTCTCTCCATTGACGTGCGACTCATAGACGGGCGTGACGTTGTGGCACAAGGCGATGGCCTTCACCGCTTCGTGGATGCGACTGCTGACGCTCTTGCGGACTTTGGGGCCTGACGTCTGAGTCTTCCGCGACGGAGTGGCGCCACTGGTGCTACCATTGGAGGGCTGCGAGGTCACCTGAGGTCACAATAAATAATGTGAGCTGAAATTGAAAATCATTTATATTTGGAGCCAAGGTGCAACATTTCCTTTTTGTCCAACTTTTACAATTTCTGGTGCAAATTATTATTTTTTTGGGCCAAATTATGATGCTTGTGACTCGAACTTAAAAGACCTAAGTTGCATTTTATCAAGACTAAATGCTTATTTTCATGGTCCGATCCCTCCAGAAAATATCTAAAATGCAATGCCTGCCTGATGATTAAATATAAATACAATTATTATACATATCACTTGATTAACTGCATATAAAATGTATTACATAATCATTTCAGACTGAGAAATTGTTTTCTAAATGTTACAACATTGCAGATATTTGCTCACTATAGGATCCCTGCATGTGGTAGACATCTTGATCTAATCCTACACTCACAGCCAATTCACTCCGACACCCCCCTTTCAAGCTAAACGACACAGCGAGGGGAAGTGTTGTATCACCGTCTTTATCGTGTCATATCTGGTTTGAGGGTCTTTTATGTGTTCCGCTGTTTTGACACCAACCATCAGTTTAACTGGGTGGTGACTCGCGAGCAGGCAGACAGCCCACTGTGCCAGCTGCGTTTGACAGAGGGCGATACGCTCTACTGAAGCATTTGATTTTGGCTTATTATTAACCTTCAATGCTGCCAGCAGGGAAGGAGGGGTGACGGGGGAGTACAGTAAGGACGCATGATGACAACCTTCATCAAGAGTGACTGAAAGATCAATGGAGAGATCATTTAGTTTTATTGTCAGACATGTTAAACGTCAGAGCTACATGTAGAAGATGTTGCTGAATGCACTGCAGTTTTTAAAGATAAAAGAAAAGAAAAAAATGTGTTTTTTCCTTATAAAAAAGACAACTTATTTAGTAATTATTTTAAATACTGCAACTAATGATTATCTAGATTTTTGATTAATCTGCAGATTAATTTCACCATTAATTGATTCATCTATAAAATGTCACAAAATTGTGAAACACTCGTTATCTAAATTTCCAGGATTAACTTCTTTAAATCGCTTCTTTTGTCCAACCAACAGCCTAAAACCCAAAGACTTCATTCACGGTCATAAATCAGCAAATCTTACATTTAAGGAGGTAGAAACAACAAATGTTTGACATTTTTGCATCTTTCTGTTTTGGACTGTTCAATAAACAAAACCAAACAATCAAATGGCCTCTGGGACTTTATGGGTGGCTCTCAATATTTTTTTCAAAATCTACAGAAGTGAATCGATTTGTCGAGCTAGTAATGGAAATAATACTTGTTAGCTGCTTCTAATCTTGATGAAATAGTGTTTAAACTAATGACGCTTAAAACAATAATAGTGTCTTGCAATCATGTCACTGTGACAGTAAAGAAACAGCAACACAGTAAAAATCAGCTGGACAGAGGCACTGCTGCTCTTCCTGCTCCAGCTCTAAAAAGACGAGTCATTTTTCATTAGCTGAGATTACACATAAGGGGGTGTGTGTGTGTGTGTGTGTGTGTGTGTGTGTGTGTGTGTGTGTGGGGCAGATGGTTTCAGTGTCGACCAGCTGTTTGGAGCTGGCTGAGAACGAACAATATCATTCAGTCAAGACTGCAGCCAGATCTGATGAGCCACCCAGTGAGGAAAACACTTGCTTACAGTACGAGGAGGGGCTCAGGGACGCTGCATGATGAATGAACAATATGAGATTCTTCCGGTAAAACTTATCCTTAGATAAATATCAAGACGGATTTAACTGATCTACAGGGAGAGGCAGGAATAAGCAGGAAAAACATGGAGTGAAATATATTTGTATTGTATCCGTTCCTCTATTGGAAGCACATTTAACATTGTAATTGTTTTAATGGAACTAAAAAGTTTTAGACTTTTAAAACATCTTCACTGAGGAAATAATCAGCAGATGTGTGAAAATGAATGAATAACTGCCCCCATTGAACAGTGATAACTCTTACCTGTGCATACGACTGGATTATGTGGCTCTGTATCTCATCCATAGTGTCAGTGCCATAGGAAACTGTTCCCAGGTGCAGCCGCTTGAAGACCATCTCGTTCTGTGTCAGAGTTCCTGCAGTTCAGAAGACAAGTTAAAAAATTTACAAATCATAAATAAATTCCATCAACATTACGTTACTCCTCGAATTCTGTTGTTCACATGATGATTGCTCTTATTTGTGTTATCGTCAGAGTCAAACTTTTAAAACCCATCATCGTTATGAAATCCTAACCCTGACAAACATAACGTGAAAATAAGAAGGAATCCCTTAGATTTCTTTTTTATGTCTATGATATTTAAGTAGTTTGACCAAGAGACATTTGGTCATTTAACAGTTGGAAAATCAACTAATCAGTGTTCTCATAATATATCTGTAATATGTTATTATCTGCTCATATCACTCGGGTTGATTTATCTTTCTAGCTCTAATCAGCACATAATAAAATGTGTGTTTAGTCACATTTTTCACTTGTTCTTAAATTCTGACACAGCATTTAGATTTCTAATTCAGCTCAAGATTTAAATTCAAAGTTTGAATTCTGTTTGCTTTAATACTCTTTCTAGCAATTAAAACAGAAAATGAAATCAAAGTCAAACAATATCTTTAAATCCTGTGTTGTGCAACCACAAAGCTTTAAAACCATGTGTAGCACGATAGCAGTACGTCTATAGAATGAAAGGTGTTTTAAACAGTCAGAGACAAACACAGATCAGAGGTCACACAGCCACTTCTTCATAGCAAAAATCTAAACTATTCAAATATATTCAGCATCTCTGAAAGCACACAGACACACACAAAGTGACTGCATTTGTACTCAAGAGGACTGCCTATAATGCATCATGGGACCTGCAGGGTAGTGTGACTGCCTTCTCATTGACCTAATCTCATTACCAATATGGACTGCGTGTCCTCTCTAACCAACAGACAAGACACAACATTGCATACAAAAAGACTGAGTGAATGTTCAAACACTAAAAGAAAAGAAAAAACACTTTGAAAACGAGGGCAATGGCCTTGTTTAATGGATGTCAGTTGCCAGAATGAGTGCTGATAGAGCATAAAGCTGATTAGAGGGCATCTAACTTCTAAAAACATTAGGGCCACAGGGTTAACCAATTCTATTGGATTGATTGTTTGTTCCCCTTTCCATGTGCTTTAACTATCAACCTGGATAAATAGGCTCTACAGCTAATCTATTCCTACCTAGATCAGCAGGGAAAGACAAAGAGGCATGTTAGGACCACCGCAGGAGTTTATCACTCTGACACAGTGACTAGCATTAGTAAAGAGGAGCCATTTGTTATTAGAGAATCACACCATGATTGTGAAATGAGAGGAAACAAAGGAGGCCTAAATATCGCCTGGAAATTCAGGTGATTTGTTGAAACTTTTATCTTTTAATTCACAGTGTTGAAAATCTTCGATTAGATAATATTTACAGGATTGAATCTGTGCTACACTTGATGCAATGGACAGCGTCTGATGGAGCATGAAACTGGGAAATGCAGGCACAGCTTTTTAAGTAGAATTAATTAGAATTAAAAGGGATAAGTTGGATCTTTTGATGTGGGGTTTTATGAGGCACTTATTCCTTGGCAGTGTATTAGCAGCATGTAGCACCGACAGACATTCAGACATCTGCTAAATGTTGCTACGTGCGTGCGCTGCTTCTCCACACACGTACCTCAAACAACCCCACATCAAACAAACCCAAACTATCCCTTCAAATACCAAAAATCTACTGTAAACATGATCGTCATGCAGTGTGATTGGACACCTACCGGTCTTGTCTGTCAGCAGATAGACCAGCCGGCCCAGTTCTTCTGGTATGGTGCTGGTTCTCACAACAGTGCCGGGGATGTTTTCGTCTTTCATGATCATCCAGCCATATGCCGACTTCCCCATGTCCAGGTTTACACGCAAACTACACATGAGAAAAAACAGGCTGTAATCTACGATTCCTGATATGAGTATAAACAATAAAACACAGCAGCAAAACTGAAACAAAAACTGAAAAACAATAAAAGCACTGATCTGGTATGTTTTTAAAAAATGTCGTAGGGCAGTTTTCCATTGCCTATATCTGACCTATAAAGCTAGGAATGTAAATGTGTTAAAAAAATGAACTTAAAAAATAAAATATTTTCCACTTTATTGATTAGTATCACAATTTAAGAAATAAATTCAGTGGGTCGTCAGACTCTCCTAAATCTACTCTGCTCAAACAGCCTGGAAATTAAAAAAAAATTAAAATAAGAGTATTTCCTTGCTAGGCAACAGACATAACTGATGAACAGGCCAATTAGCCTGCTAATATAATGATCAAAAGGCCAGAATTTGGCCCACAGGATGAAGAGGTCTGCTGCACAGTGTAAAGAGGTGACAAAGAGGCAGATGGGGAGCCTGGGTTTCAAAGCAGAGACGGAAGATTTTATGATTTAATTTTGAGACAAAATGTTTTGCATGGAAAAGAAAAGATATAACAAAAAAAAACGAGGATTAGTGAAGAGAATTAACGAAGTACCTGATGGGGATAATGTAGGAGAAAAGCACGACAAATCGGAAAAGGTTGCGGAACCATGGACCCACAAACCCCTGCACTGCAACCATGACGATGGACAGGACCACCTGGGCCAGGAACAGGGCCTTGGTGAGGCGGTTCAGCTCGAGGTCCAAAAGGCCAACCTATCAAGATAAGAGGTCAGAGGTCAGAACAGCAGATACTGACATTACAGCCCTACTCATCCCTCCTTAGCAGGTTAGTACAATAATATTGATACATGACATGTTTCACAATATTTTTAAATCTCCTCAAAAGCTTTTCATAAATGCTAGGACTGGGTGACAGAATCAAATATCACAATATTTTTTACCTCAATATTGAGATTTTGACAGTACTGTACGGGTGGACTACTGGCACTTTCACAAGATATTAACATAATTACATTTTTGCTTAATAATCAACCGTAATGTGGATATAATGACTAAGTGGGTAAAGACAAGTATCAGAACAAGCTAAGTTCAGAAAATGACATCACTTTACTGTATTGCAGCCTTTAAAAGAAAGAAAAGAAAAGACAACACTTATGTCAAATCACAATATGATGATTAAAATCTAAGAAGATATTTATTCTCATATCATTATAATATCAATATATTGCCAAGTCCTTTTCCCATTCCAGACTCTAAAGCTCGTGTTTTCCTTCACATGAATCACACAGTTTGTAAATGTTTAATATTAAGTCCAAACTGGAGATGCAAACATCTCATTCCTTCTCTGAAAACCTATCCTCGAGAAGACTCTTTGTAACTTCCCCATCTGCTCCCAAAGCCTGACAATATGCTACACAGGGAGGAAACACAAAGCCAATGAAAGACATTCTTGGCTGCCGGCTTTTATCATGCAAACCGTGTGTACAACATAAATACGTTTATTGGTGGCCCTATTTTGTGGCAAACTACGAGCTGCACTATTGCCTTGCTCCTTGAATGCAGAAGAAGAAGAATGAAACAGAAGGTCAAAAGGCCTCAAAAATAAATAAAGTTCCCATATTGAGATGGCTCTCTGGATAAAAAAAAAAAAAAAAAAAGACAAAAAAGGGGGTCAGAGTTGTCTTTTATTTTTCGAGTGTATCTCCCAGCCAATGGAGCATGTGGGAAAAAGATGTCAAATAAAGAAGTGCCCTTCCCCTTTCTGGCAGCGCTCACAGCGAAGCCCTGTACACAGAGGGCTTTCTTCTGACGCACCACGCTTACAAAAACAGCAGAACATAACATCTCTCCTCCCTCAAATAAAAGGAACTGCTCTGAAAAGGAGGGGAGGGGGCAAGCACATATAAAAAGCAAGCAAAATTCCTCCAGTGCCTAAACCCCCACCAAGCCCCATTCCCCTGAGGACCGGGAGAGCTGGGAGACCAGTGTGACTGATTTATCAGTCGCTGTTAAACTCCCAGTAGCAGAGTGCGGAGAAGGGAAGGGAGCGGGTGGGTATCTCCCCACCCCGCTCCCTCACTACATGGTTCATGGTTGAGCTATTGAGAAAAATAGGGGGTTTGGGTGGATTAAAATGAAGAAAAATTAAGACAGAGAGCACAGTGCATGCCTGAAAAGCGAAAGGATCCCCTTCTGCTTGAACAATGGCTGGTCTAAATTTTCCAAGCCTTGCCGGGGATCAGATGAAGTCATTATTCATTCAGTCAAGGGGGGAAAAAAGGACTCAATTACCTCAACCTAAAGATGCTATCAATGAATAAAAAAGTGCATATTTTACTCCATTCATCTCCATGCCATTAAAAGTGAAAGGAATGATTCGATCTGCCTGTGTGGCTTGTAGTTTAGCATGTGTGTGAAATCTGATGAAGAATTGCAGCCCCGGGACATGAATATTCATCGAGTTAAAACCAAAGACTATCAGGACTTTAGTGGATTGTTCAGCGTTTGTGACAGCGGCGAATCAAGGAAGTCGAGAAAATAAACTGAAATTGATTCTTGAGATTTCAGTAAACAACTTTCCCTTTTTCCAGAGTAACACAGCTTGAGAGACACGTGAAGAGAGCAGAGTATTGGGACTTGGATATGTACTTCGAACAAATCTTTATTGAAGAGCAGCCTCTTGTCAAATGACATTGTTCTGTCTCTTTACTCAGACAGAGGTCTGTCTAACAATACTGAGACAAAGAGTGAATCTATGTCTGACGTCCTGTCAGATTGATCAAGCGCAGGCTTTGTCCTGGCCCGTGTCACAACAGATTATATGAGGCCAAAACGTTCTTGCGACTTCAGCCACACTGTATCGACTTTCTCCCCAATCTCCAGTCTCCATATTGGCACTTCTGACATCATCTCCTTGAAATATTGAATTCCTCTCAACTGTCGAGCTTACACAAAACAGTGGCCCCCGCCGTTCGACCGGCCACATCAGCGTTCTTAATAAAAGACACTGGTGTCAAAACTGTGCTGCAGTAGGAGAGGGCTGTGTGGAGCCACACAGAGCTTTAGTGGTGCAGACAGTTGTAGGTGATAACTTTGTGTGTAAAAGTCACTGCA
Organism: Spondyliosoma cantharus; assembly: GCA_900302685.1. NCBI lineage: Eukaryota > Metazoa > Chordata > Actinopteri > Spariformes > Sparidae > Spondyliosoma > Spondyliosoma cantharus. The sequence goes on from OMLP01014531.1 coordinate 66,933, forward strand.
TGACCAAAACACCGCCTCACAGATCCCTCTGATGCCCGTCTCTATCAGTTGACCCGTGTCTATCTCGCTCAGCCATCTTCTACGTAAAATCTTATATTTAGAATCAAATTTTCATTAATCTCCTCAATCTGGGGACAAAAACGCTCGATGGGGATTCTGTGGGATTAACTTTCAGCTGAAAATGTCATTTAAATCCTCGCTTGGTTAATTTCCCTTTTGGTTAATTAGCAACCGGTGCTGACCTTTAGCATTGACAGGTCCAACTTTATCTAGAAAAGTCAAGGTTAAAAAACCACCTCGCCGTAGTGATTGATTAGTGATTAGAGGCAGGGGAACAAAGATGGCAGGAGGGGAACTTTGAACAGATGTTACTTTGTGTGTGTGAGGTGTTTCACTCTGCAGCTTTTACAAAACATTTATGTTTACGCTGGGGCTGAGCAATAAATATGATATATATATATCATGATATGAGACGATATCGTCTTATATTTTAGATATTATTATATCATGATACGACATAAGTGTTGTCTTTCACTGGTTTTAAAAGCTGCATTACAGTAACGTGATGTAATTTTCTGAACTTAACTTCATTACACCCACATTACAATTATCTCAAAATCTCATTGTGTTAATATTTTGTGAAATGGACCAACAGTCATCGCTAAAATATTTTCCCAATATTGATATGAAGGTATTGATTCAAAAATAAAATAAAATATTGTTATATTACTTTTTGTGGCCCAGTCCTACCATTTATGAAGTGCTTTGTAAGAGATTTTAAAATATTGAGATATATATTGTGTATCGCAATATAGCTCAAAATATTATTTAAGGTCATATTGCTCAGTTTATGCTGGCATCACCTGACAGGTCTTTATTATTTTTTACTTTGTTATTGCTTTAATAAAAGATCTTAATTTCTCAGATGTATTTATTTATTTTCAAAATCGGTGCAAATCTGCAAGAAAATACAAGATACACTCAAACGTGCATTTCAGTGTTCTCAACAATGTGACATATTATTTGTTAACAGTTTATTTGATAGGGAGAGATATAATATACATGTATAAACTGCAAGATAGCTGTTTGAATCTGTGTTTATAGCAGATGCTAATTTGCAACTCGTGTCTCTAAAAGGGCTTTTATGAAAATTACAAATAAAAAAACTATTACATAAAAAGGACAGTAAACTGGGTAAAGCAAGAATTAAAGAGACATGGAACAATAAGTCAATCAACAAAAAATGAATTGCAACTGTTTTGGTGAGTGATTAACTGTGATTTTCAAGCAAAAATTGCAAAAATGACCTTTTGCCAGCTTCTAAATTGTGACAATTTGCTGTATTTCGTCTGTGTTATGTGATGGTAAACAGAATATCTTTGGGTTTTTGGATGTTTAAAATAAACTATAAATCGACATGGCAAGAAAGGCTTCTTGTCGTTTTTAATGTAAATTGTTAGTAAAACAGTGTCAATGGTATCCTGGTGTGAGGTGAAATATTGATTATTTTTGGGCCACTATGTCAGGAAATGATTTAGGAGCTTCATTGATTCAAAATAATCATAATATATCATCATGAAACACTCTCCCCCAAAAATATAATTTGTTCTGAAAATAGTAAAAACACTTTAACGTTAAAGCAAAAAAAGTCAGTTACAAAATCAGACAACTTTCCATCTTTCCTTCAGAAACACAAAGACTAAAAAGTATTCACCTTGTTCTTGGCATAGGACGTGTTCAGTACGCTTCTGGTCTCTTTGCCTGTGTAGATCACCACCCCTATCACCGTGCCTGCCAAGGAGAGAGACAAGGAAAGTAATGCTGCTCATTAACTGCACCCCTCCTCCACCATCTCACACACACACACACACACACACACACACACCACACAAGCATACATGCACACACACTCATCTTGGTCAAGTAAGATGAACTGCATGAGTGGAAACACAATAAGGCTGAGCTGAGGCAGTTTTGTCTCATTGCCACTCAAGCCAACAGACAGGAGTTTAATACGCTTAGACTCTCAGGGCCTTCAGCCACCCTATGGAAGCTCATAAAACCTGATCAATACGCTGCCATCTTTATTTGCCAATTCATTACCGTGGCCTTATTACAAAGGATTAATGAGTCATTAATATTAAATGAGCTTAATGGAAGGGGAAAGGCAATAATAAACCTAAATACAGCCCCTGAAATCCCCAAACTATAAAAATGGCAAGAGAGTTAAAAATGGGCAGAAAACAAAGCGAGGAAAGTGAAGTGAAGATAAAACGAGAAGGAGAAAAAGAGACCAATGGTTACAGGACCTCAGGAGAAAGGTGATGAATTGCTACCGTTGACTTCTAATGTCAGAAATATTGAGCCATGTGACAAATGGTGTGTGGCTCAGCATGCAGAGGGGCTTCAATTTGAATATGCGAACAACTAATTCTCCGGTCACAGCTGGACTGGGGCCTATAAGGGAGTGAATACATGGTGATCCGGGCCAGTTCAAGTGCCCAGAATGCCACTGTAGAGCCAATGAAGTGTCTGTCAAGGGGAGGCTTGTGGGGGACAATGACATTCCCAAGTAGAGATGATGTAAGGCGTCTAAGTCAGGCTTTTTGTGCGAGTGTGTGTGTTTGTTCTTCTGGTCAAGGTCAGGCCAGAGGGGAGAGCAACACCGCAAATCAATGGTGTGGCCATCGCTGGGAGCGTCACAAACACTCTCAACTGACACAACCGTTTCTGTGGGGAATCGCTCAGTCGGAGCGAGGGAGGATTACCTCAACTGTGGGTATTCTTCAGATCACATCAAACGGCCTTTAAGGTTTGATGTAATGAATCCTTTGTGCATCACAACTTGAGTACAAGACCAAGCAGAATCACTTAAACTATAAAGTACTAGTGCTGTCAGAAAATATCAATACATATCAGTTCTGAATATTAGAAACACTCTTTTTTTGTTGCAGAATCGATACACCAGTATCAGCTGCACTGTCTCGCTGTCCTTTTCGACAGTGAGTTGACACATACACCGCTGCAGAGTCCACATAACCCTATATCATTGGAATTAAATGAACTTAGATGCTCTTTAAACAGATACATAATACAGAAATCGTGTTATATTTATGTTGTATGTATGACAAAAAGCAGGGACTTCCTTTAAAAATATTCCAGAAGTTTTACGCAAAATTCTAAAATCTCCTTAAAATAAAATTAATCAGTGCGTTTCTCCATCAACTGCATCAATCCAGGTTTCCTCTGTGATGATGGGTTGAGGCGAGCGACATTCAAAAAGGGCCCGTCTGGACTTGAACCAGGTCGTTAAGGTTACATACACTCCTGACGCCCCCACTCTTTACTTTTTTGGTAATGATGAGGGACATGAAGAATGACATGAAGACTGCGTGTACAAGAGGAAGCAGTGCGTACATTCAAGTTAAGATGTTTGATGTGTCTTAAAGGTTATTTTACATCTGTAAACTGGAATTGCACATAAAAACAGGTGGATGGAAGCCCCTTTTGTTGCAGACGTACAGTATTTTACTGTAGTCTAAGTCTTAAGAATGTTTTAATACTTCCTGAAAAACGTGGAAGAGATTCACTAGACAGCAAAGACACATGGACCCTGTTCATAAACACAGTCTGTGGTTCAAGAGGGTTTCAGGGAAACATCACAGTGCAGCTGCCAGGAAAATCTTTTATCTCATTTCAAGATAAAAACGGACTTGAAATGAAAGTTGTCATTCACTTACCAGATGCAACGACGGTGCTGGCCCAAAGAGTGTTTTCAATGCTCAGACTCTCGTGGATCTGTGGATCTGTGTCTTCCTACAGGAGAAAAAAAAAAAGGGGAAAGATTGCTTTTCCACTTGTCCATCTTTGTTCATTGTTTAAGCTTTGATGGCAGTTTAATACACAGTAAAGCAGGGAAGCCATGTATTTATATTGAGAGCTTGTTACCACTGAGTGTCCATGAAACACTCCGATACCATCGCCAATACATTACAGGCAACGTAGTTCAGAAACGCTTGAGAAATTAACCACAGCACAAAACATAATTGCACATGGGCAGCACTTCAGCAAGACAGCCAATTATAATCAACACATAAATGCTACATCCTTGTGAAATGATCCACTTCTATCAGTGCTTGTCAGGATGTAAGTATTTTGGGTTTTGAAGTGTTCTTCCAGATTTGAACAGTTAAATGTCTTTTCTCTGAAACCCTGTTGGCAGAAAAGATCCTCACATCAGCTGCTGAGCCGCAGAGGAGAAAGACTCGCCTTAACGATGTGAATTTATTTTCTGTAATTAACCAACTTTTAATTAGTATTGTTCCGTGTGATCCTGGAGCAGATCAGAAAAGCTAAATCAAGCCCATAAAAGCCTGATTTTTTAAGAGAGAAAAGACTACTGACTCAAAAATTCTAAGAAAACTTTTTACATCTAATTCTGAGGGCTCACAAAGTTATTATAAAACGAAGACGCTGAAACGTTTTAGACCATTAAGCTGCTCTGTGCTTTTGTTATGCCAATTCCTTTGCCAAAGCATTTGCAGTACAACTGGCTAATTTTATATGTTTTGAGGACCAATATACTCAAAAGGGGTGATCTGACCAAACAATATCACGATCAATTTAATTAATCTATCATCATCCACAATCTAAATTGCAAACTTTACACTTAATTCTATTTGCATTTCTGGAATAATCTCTCTATTTGCACCAGTAAGCTCCAGCTCCATTATGCCTCTAGCTATATCACACACCGCATTGTTTACAATGTCTCCCAAGGAACAACATTGTGAAGTAATTAGTCCAATAAGTAAAGTAATCTCGCTGGCTTCATCACTTTGACACTTAGCGCAGAGCTGCTAGTCAGTGAGGTTCTGTGAAGTTCGGAAACAGAAGTAACAGGACATTAGATACCCCAATCTCAAGTTATCAGACTGACCACCCCTCATTTTCAGCTGTGTAAACATATATACTGCAGTTGTGCTTTTGTAAATTTAACCCAAAACCCTTAAATCGCACAGTGACATGATGACTTTCTCCATTTTATTCACCGCTTTGGACAAGATGTTTTGCTACAGCAAACTAAATGCATCTGGAAATAAAGATTTCGGCTGAACAGAACTGAGGAACATGAGCCTGGTTGAGTGAATACAGCCTGACCAGAACGGCCGGGCTCTGCTGGGCCATTAATTTCCACAAGCACCTGACACAGTTGTGCAGACTGTAGCAATACAGTAGTCCCTTTATCAATACCTCCACTAGATTTGGCATGGCGATAGAGGCTCCTTTAAAAACAGTATAGAGAGTGCACGTAGATGAGATTTCAGTGATAAATAAGCCCCCGGGGAGCCTCTTGTTTCACCCTCCCTCCTGTTTCACCCTTCTCTCTTAAATAAAGACGAAGCTGAAAATGGCTCGAGTCAGGAGTGCAGAGTCAAGGCTCCAGTTTCGGCTCAAATAGCCTGTCTGATATGATAATTATGATACCTAAGCACCCACATCCTGTCAATCCACTCAAACATGGGAAGAGGTGCATGAAAAATAAATGGCAGGTTGCAGAATGCTTGACCGCTCTGACATTGGCACAGAAACAAAGCCACCATATCCGTCTCAAGGAGAAAAAAAAGGAAAAAAGAAACCCTCATAAATAGGTAAGTTCATTTGCTGCGGATCTGTGGGAACCCATTTTTTTCCCATCCTGCTCGGACTAAAAGCACACGCTATGCAAAGGAAGGCCGCGGAGGATGAATGAGCGGAGGAAGTGCTCGCTCACTAAGCCTGGTGTGTGGCCAAGAGTGAAGACGGGCCACAAAGCCTCCCTTTGTACTGGAGCTCTCCTCTCTGTGGGGGCTGCGCTAATCTGCTATTAATAAAAAAAAAAAAAAAAAAGAAAAAAAAAATCACTGAGCAACAAGCAGGACGGGATGGATGAAGCTGGAGCAGCGAGAACCTGCCTGTGATGTAAGAGGTGCTCCTGCTGGAGATAACAACGGGCCCGGATGGACACACAAGCTGTCATTGTTGCCGCTTGTCAACACACTGTAGTGATACACATCTTCTGTGTCAATCCACTCTATAGAAAAATCTGCATGTGTTTAAGATTTGGTTTACAGCTTATAAATATGTCAGCGAGCTACTGTACCCTTGTGAAATTCCCCTCGAAGCTGTGGATGTCCAGCTGAGGCTTCTGGGCGTAGACGTAGGCGGTGATGGAGAAGAGGTCCTGAGACAAGGAGACAGAAACAGAGGAGATAAAGGATTCAGAATTTATAAATGAATATAGAATTCAGTCTCTTTTTACAGAATTATTTGTTAATTATGTTTTCATTTATTATTATTTTTTTTTTTTGTGAGCAAAAACTCACATTTTAATTTTTTCTATCCTTTATGTCTGCAGGCAACACTTAAATGCTTGTTTTAATCTTGTACCAATTCAAACTGACTTTAGATTTGGGTTATACGTTAACTAACAAATATTTTCATTATTGATTAATCTGATGACTATTTTCACAAATAATAAATTAAATATTTAATCATTAAAATTGTCAAAAATGCTCATCACATGGCCCAAGTTACGCCTTTAACAAGCTTATTTTGTTCAACCAACAGTCCAAAATCCATTGATTCTTCAATTTCTATCATAAACACCAACAAAAAAGCAGAAAATTATTACATTTAAGAAGCTGAAACCAACAAATCTTAGATATTTTTGCTTGAATAATTACTTAAACGATAATTCCACTATCAACATACTTGACAGCTCATTTTCTTTCAATCTACTAATTGTTTTATCTCTACTTTAGATGAGTTTCAACTAAATTCTTATTGTGATATAAATGTATTTGAGCACTTAATCACATTCAACCACATTTCATGGTTCGCTCAGTTGTTGTGGAGAACATTCTTTCAGAAAAAGCTGGTGAGCGGACCTGGAGTTATTTTTTATGTTAACTCTGGGGCTAAATGGATCCATATCCTCTTGTTTGAAAATACATCTTTTGTATCATTGGATGTAACCGAACAGAATTGACATAAACAAAACAGAACCTCAAGGAAGACACAATAGTAAACAATGAACCATAAGTCTCCAAAAAGTAAGACTGCAGCCTGAGGCCTGTCAAGCACCGAACGCCAGCCTCTTTTTGCCCCGAGTGAAACAAAATTGATTGTAAATATTAAATTATTCAGGCAGGCAGCCTCTGCAGCGGCTAGGCAACCCTCAGTCATGCTCAGATAGTGTTCTCCTGGTGAGAACATGGGCAGAGCGGTTAAAGAGGAGCAGGGAAGATTATTTTACTGAACCCCCAATGGAGAGTAGTGTTGCTCCGGCACTTGACAGAAGAAGACTCAGAGACTCAGCGGGAATTCCTGATGCATTCAGAGACATACATCTGAACATATAAGCTATGTACGGACAAACAGGTCGTATTTAGTGACGGACAGCCGACACTCAAGTCTGCTTTCTGGAAGCTTTTGTAAAACTGTGTGTTAAAAAATAATCAATATCCAGTATATACAATATCAGATTGTGATTAATAATCTGTGGCACCATGTCTCCATGAGGTGTGCTCACTTGTTACTGTTAGTATGATCACACATGGCATCAAACTCATCTGACTCCTGACAAAAAGTTAGTTTGGGAAATGTTCTCTGGAGAGATCGTCCCAAGTTGAAGGACAACCATGTAGCAAGGTTGAATAGCAGCTAAAGTGAAGACAACTCTTGCTGTCTTCCCTTGAAACTCAATATGGATGCCACAGCTCAATCATCAAATGACTTGCTGAAACTTTAATTCTCTGATCACATTAAGTGGCAACAAAAAAAAACATCAACTCAACTTAAATCTTAAGTGTTGAGTATCGCCTCCAGTTAAAGGAAGCTGCTGTCAGCTCCAGATTGTTCCTGCTGTCCGTCATCAGTGATTAGGTTTCCATCACAGCCAGACGACTTCATTTGATGAGCAATGCTTTTAGTGATAACAGAGTACTCATTCACAGCCGGTCTGTCTGTTACCAGAGATTCACGACATCGTAATGTATCCATACCCCCACTGCCGGTAGTCGTTGCGTGCAGCCGACAGCAACCTTCAGTTTCCAGTCGGTTTCTCCGTCCAGCTGATCTGTTCTGATGAAACACGCACCTGAAAAAAAAGGACAGAAATGTCATCAAGACTCTTGTCTCTGTTACACGGTGATCAGCGAGTCTGGAGCTATGCTACCTTTGGATACGTTTCTTTCTGAAATACAGATAGTACACATTCCCAAAAATCTGTGTCATTTGTCGAATAAATTAATTTTAATTCTTAAGTAAATGCCTCAGGTGTATCCAAGGGTGCCCACAAATCTTTCCATCATTTTGATGTCAAATGTAAATCATACTTAAACTACAATTTCAGTAAAAATGTTAAAAACAGAAAAAAAAACGTATTTAGCAGTGTTAATTATGTTACTGTCATAAACTGGCATAATGCCAAAGTACATCCCCAGCAGCACAGTACATTACAGCCTGTAGCACAAACCAAACCATCCGTGGCTGTTGTGGACACTGCGAGGTCCGATAAACGTTGAGCAGTCGTGACCTGTATTGATCTGAGGTAATATTACATATGAAACTGATGGATGAGAGCAGCTATTTGACAGAGAGGGTAAAGGGCAGCTATAAACCATCCCTGGAGGGTTAACTATGATGGAAAACATTAACACAAGGAGGATGATTCATGGTTTCCTTCTGCTGCGATGGCACTTCAGCTCCTCACATGACATCAGTGAGATGTGTGCGTGTGAACACCGAAGTATATGAGTCCGTATGTGTGAAAGATAAAGATGCGGTTATGCATGTGTGTGTGTGCGTGTTCGAGGCATAAAGACATCAACAACTCCCTGCCAAGATTATTGACAGATCAAAGATTGATGGAAATGATGTCCTCAGAACATTTCCTCCCGATGCCCCTCAGACAAGAGCCAGGATCTGACGCAGCTTATTGATTAATTGGACTTTGCATCATCAGTCACTAGAAGAATGTGACATAAATCATATGAATCACTTCCTGCCTTGATCAGATGATGTCAAAAGACTGGCAGTGTGGGCAAAAGTCACATTTCTCACCCAAATGATCTTGACACAGATCATTGAAGTTGCACAGGCCTATTAAAGTTCAACTGTAAGGCATTTTGTCCGTTTTATTTCACTTTTGTTGCAATGATTTACTTATCAAGATATCTTTCCTCCATCATTCTAAAACCTTTATCAATCAAGTACTTTCGCTGAGCAAGATTTTGTCTTTGTTTCACATTGATAGAGTTACACCAACACTTTGCCTGCTCACCATTTTTCTCTGACGTTCTCAGGAATATCATGTCTGCAGGAATCCTTTGGTTCTGGAAAGAGAAACAAGAAGTGCAAATGGCGGTGTGTTATTGAGCACTGTAGCAAAAGCCCTTTGAATCTTCCTGAATAATTAAACAAGGTCAATACCTTGACCAGAGGGTGAAAGAGAAACAGTTTTTTAAAGTCTGTCTAACACACAGTAATGGAAATTTAACGTGTCGACCTTCTAGCAGCAGCTAGATTTCATGGTGGCTGAGCTGAAACTAAAGATTAAATGCTTAACAGGTGAGTGAGAGTTTTATAGTATCAAAATTACATCATCAGTTTCACAGTCGCAGTAAAGCAGAACTCTGTTTAACGTGCATTGTACTTTCAAATCCATTTAAGTTAGTATATCTATTTTAAAGTGGCCGTAATCCCCTTTTTGTTATTTTGGCTCGTCACTGATTTGAATAAAAAAGTAATAATATACTGAAAACATTCAAAGAAATGCAAAACTTTAGGAAAGAGCTAAACACATTTCAACTTAACTCAAACCTAAGAAGCTAGTGAGACAATGCAGAGGTCATTCTTCTGTGAAAGGATTCTGTATTACATCAGTTTTGTGCTGAGTGCCTCGGATTAGAAAGGCGTAGTGCAGTCACAGCAAACTTTAATACGATTAATGCAGAGAGGTGTTAAAGTTAAAAGCAGAACCTAATTCTTATGTAGTAAAACACTGCTTTAGATAAAAATGTATTTTAAAGGAAGTTGATTATGATTAAGCTACAGCAAAAACTAGGTAACATATTCTAAATGTCCTGGTAAATTGTACTGTATTGTTGTGATGCAATTCAAAAAGGTGCAATATGTAAAAATTGGCCACCTGTCAAATTCATATTCCAAACAGACCTGCGACTAACTGTAGCTGCCGTTAGCTAGTTAGCTCAATTAGCCTTTAAGCTATCAATCTGGACTGGGAGCTTACAGCACAGAGTGAGTGTTGGTGTTGGTTAGTCTGCTCGCACAGGCTTGGGGTGGTATTATGAGATATTACGGGCAGGTGCTAGCGGGTTAGCGTGCAAACATCAGTAGATATCTTTGCAACACGGGTTCAAACTATATCTTACATATTGCACCTTCAAACTGAAGATAAAAATAAAGAGCTATTGACACATAAAACAATATTTGGAGCACTAACATTTGTAGCAAGAAACTGCCCAAACCTGCTACTTTTTAAAATGCTTGCATGCAAATATATCTACAGCAAACACTAAATCTTTACCTTGTCAACGATGATCAGGTCCCCAACTTGTATGTCTGAACTCTTCACTTGAACTTTTCCTAAGGAAAAAGAGAGGTTGAATAAAGGAAGAGACAGCGATCCTCACATTAAACTCTTCCTTTTTAAGATATGCTGTGAATTTTTAAACAGCTATGAAATTAAATGCATTTATTGATTTTGGGCTCTTGAAAATGACGCTGACTCTTAAAACCGCAGCCCACTTATTGCTATTGCTCTTCTCCTTTCCTCTCACCTTCTAACAGATCGATTACCTCCAGAATGAAAACGTGATACCCTTCTGTTTTCATCTCTGGTGCGAGGCATAGACTAAAACAATGGCACACGGGGTCATTCTCAATTATTATCGCCTCAATTTCCGCTACGACCCTTCTTCTTCAAGAACACATAACTGTGTTACATTAGCACACAGAGAGTGTGAAAGCAACATCCTCAGCCATGGTCACAGATACCACACAGGGGGATTTTACCACACATTCAACAAAGGGACAGATCTTAGATCATACAGTCTTGAGAAACTGAGAGAAAAAAAATCAATGCAATTACAGCGAGAAGAATGACTTCTGTTACAAGTGTAGATCAGGTGGAGTGCCGTCTCTTAATTGCATGGGGAGAGCTCGACTGTACGCTGGAATATCCGTTATCATAATGTCAGCAAACAGTTACAGGCATGATGAGGAGTGCGGATACATTTCCTTCAGTCCTCTCACTGACCTCGCACTGTGAGCTTGCTGTAGAGTTGAGAGTTCATCTCTTTGTCCCGCTGGTAGCGTCGCACCTCGTCCACAGCCTCTCGCACCATTGTGACGGCTAACACAAAACCCTGAGTGACAAAAGAGGAAAAAAAAGATCAATCACTCCATTGATCATTAACAAAGCTTCATTAATACCACACAAGGTACAACACAAGGCCTTCAGTCTTCATAGGATAAAAAAGACGGCTCTGCAGTCCTAAGTGTGTCAATCTGTAGGTGATCTATAGACTTTACCACAGATTATTTTCTTAGAATTTAGCCTGTCAAATACTAGAAAAAAATAAAAGTATTACGTGGAGATTAGTATTAACCGATTTAACAGGCTTTTGTGACATGCTGATATTTATTCATCAAGATAATGTAGAAATTAGGGCTGGGTGATAATATTGCTATAATATGATACAAGATATATACCTTAATATTTTCTACATCCCCTCAAAAGCACTTCATAAATGTCACAATCACAAGATGTTTGACAAAATACCAAGCGTCTATAATGACAAGGAGGTAAAAGGAAAGTACTAAAACAAAAACAACAGAATGTAAAGTTCAGGAAATTAAATCACTTCACTGTAATGCAGCTTTTAAAACAAGTCCACAAGGCAAAGACAACACTTATCACTTAACCATATCACAATATTATCATATCCAAAAACTAAGAGGATATATAGTCTCATATCAGAATAAAAAAGTAATATTGACACATACAAACATAACTTGTGGCATCAGACGTTCTTTTAGAGACCAAAATATGTTTTTATATAAATCCAGTTACAGAGAATAAACTGAAGTTCATTTACCAAAGGTGCCCAGTACGTGTACAAATAACCGATTTTGAGCGATGGCACAAACTGGGAACAGGCCACCACCAGGAAGTAGAGATTGAGGAAGAACTTGAACTGCTGGTAGAGAACCTGAGAGGGGAGCAGAAGACGAGGATTCAGAGAGGCGAGTGAACATGTCAGCAAGGTGAGTCAAAGACGACGACAGCTGCCAAAAAAGACAAAGAGGATGCAGCAGGGGATGGGTTACTGTACATGTTCCAAGGTGGAATAAGATACACGTTAATGCCGTTAACTTTACATTAACCTAATGGAAACCCTGACACTTATGTTTCAAATGGCACGCAGGGTACAGATTTCACGTGGCACGGTGACTTGGCACAATGTCGATCGGTGCAGAATAAATACGACAAACAGAACAGATAATGATAATAATGAAGGAAGAAGGAAAACGAGCCAACTTTCTTAAATCACACATACCACAAGTGCCACCTGTGACTTACTGAGGGCTCTTTGCTAATGGGCCATCCATCAACCGGGATCCCTTAGAATTCTATTCATCTAAGGTCAAATTTTGAATAATGTTTGCAATAATGAGAGTCTAGCATCCAGTCACAGCTTATCAGAGACAATGGGATCAATGGACGATGCTCTACAGTTAATGAACCCCCTGACCTTTAGGGAAAAATGCACACTGCTAAACTCAATTTGTGTGTATTTAATAATTCAAAGTGGAGGAAGGGAAACCGAGCCGTTTTGTTCAGCATCGATGAGAATATCTACGTCTCTAATAGACAGTTGACATTTTATGGCCGGGGCGAGAAGGCAGCCCTCTTAATCATGGAGCCACTTGGTTTTTAATAAGTAAGTCTGATGGATCTTAATGTCCCCTACAGTGTAAACCCTTAACTTAATGACGGAACAGTTAACAATTACACCCAGTGCATGCTACTGTGCTTTAGGTACTGTTAATCTACAAAAGTTAATGATTCAACTTAAAAAAAAAAACAAGGAACTTCTTGTTCCAGTTCGGTACAAAGATCAGAGCATGAAGAGGGAATTGTTTTACATGAGAAGAGGCTGGAAGTCTCTATTGTTCTTTAACTCACCCCAGGCACAAAGGTGAAGATGTTGTACTTCTGGTTTTTGATGGCGTTTTTGGGGTACTTCTCTTCACATTTCTCTGGGCAGCCGAGCCACACCGTCCTGGCCTTCAGCTCCTTCTTCCTCCGACAGATATGGGCCAGGCAGTCACAACAGCTGAGAGAAGAGCCACAGATATGATCCAGTGTAAACTAGAGATGAAATGACTTGTAATAAATAATTGTATTATTCTAGTCTACTTTGATAACTCATTATTGTTTTTATTTTTCGTGCAAAAATGTCAGACATTTGCTGGTTCCAGATTCTTAAATGTGAGAATTTGCTGTTTCTTCCCCACAGTAGTCATGTTATTTATATCCCTGCTCTTGTCAGTCTTAATTGGATCTTCAACGGTTTCTTTTGACACATTTTTATAAAGAAGCCCTTTGCTTTTAGTGCTTTAAATGTTCCGAAAAGGTTAGTATCTCCAGGAGGGAATTCCCCTGCTAATGCTGTGGTGACACTTTCACAGCCAAATGAGCAGACAAACATACCATATGGCAGAATATGATACGGATTTGCCCTTGTTTCTTTGTCAGTTTTACCTCATGTTGACTCTTACATGCAAAGACCTATGTGCTCATGTTATTATTGTGATTTTATCAAAGTTCTTAGAAGAGATTAGAGGGAGGAGATGGATTTTAGATTGATAGATTTACTTTTTAAAAAGTATTTGACTTTCTATCAACCTGGTAATGACTACATTGGGGCTTATCTGGCATATCTGATATCAAATGCAAACAGAGGTGTAGTGTGGGGGTAAATTACAATGAGAGCATCTCCCTGTGAGCATGACCTAAACTGGCACCTGGGGGGAACGAGGAGAGAGTGTCGGTGTATACCGTCATGCTGATCGACTTGGCTTTTCCACTTTTTAAGCAAGTTGGCAAAACATGAAACTAAATAAATCAACTTTGGTAGAAAGTCTTGTTTGTATTGGCCTCGTCGGTCTCTGTCTCTGTGCACTCCGAGTCCAGTTTCATAAGAGCGATTATTTGAGCAAATGAATGCTATTCAAATAATATGCCATTTAAACAGTCAGGGCTTATTCAGAGTGAATTATTTGTGTTTTATAATCCCACACTAAGCACACATAAAATTACTGGAAAGCATCAAACTGGTCAGCTGTGAAAAATCCGATTTGTTCATTAGTGGGGGGATGGGGAGGGGGGATCAATATGCAGCTTCAACTGGGGACGCACCGCTAACAACAGAACGACACCGAAAACAGAATATTCCATGAAATTCAGCGAATGTTTCTTTTTGGGCACCGAAGTGCTACACAAACATTTGTTCTGAAATGTGACACTTTATTGTTCTGGCATAAACAAACACTCTTCTCCTAGCCAGACAGGAGCATCTTTAGAGGGCAAAAACCTGTCAAATTAATCATTAGCTGGATAAACCGCCTCATCGTTCTGTTTGACCTGAAAATCTTTTTGGACTGATGGTGCGCATCGAGGAACTCGACCAAAAACATGCCCTTATCCTCTCTTTGCACTTCATGCACAACTACCGGTGCGTTTGAAATCCAAACTGATCATCGCGGGCATACTTACTGACATTATAAACTACACATACATTTACAGAATGACAAAACACTGGCAACTTTCAGGGTAGTTAAAGGTCCAATAGCTAACTAATCCACCAACAGAAAATGACATGACTTTGCAGTGCAGCAGAGGAGTGATACCAGACCTCGCAACCATTCTGGGACTATGATGAACATATATTTTAAAGTTAAACCGTGACCCTTACCCTGCCTTTTTTTATAGAGGTTATTACACAAGTACCGTCATAACAGGAAGAAAATTGTTTCTGCAAAAATATCTGGATATTTGAAATATTTTATATATTGCATTATTGATAAATGAGTAGTAGCCGTGTTTTTTTGCTCTCTTTGACAGCGAGTTGACACTTCCACCTCTGTACTGACGACAATACAACTCCCCTTCCAGAAGTAAATTAACTTGCATGCTTAACACACAGTACACAACCTTTATTATATTTAGAAATGTCAGTATTGTGAGAACACTGAACTATAAATGAGGAATATTGTTTTTTTTGTGTTTTAAAAAAAATGAAATCAAATCAAAATTACTTTATTTATATAGCCCAAAATAACATCACATTGCCATAATGGGCTTTATAATCAGTACCGTGAACGGCATCCTCTGTCCTTAGACCCTTGATTCAAATTCAAATTATCTTAGTTAATAATGTATGAGTGAAGTTTTATACATAACTGTGATGAAATATCATCTCTGCAAAAAACACAATATCACAATATACATTTTAGGTCATATCGCCCACCCTTATAAGAACATTATATTTACGTTTATATTCATAACAACCAGTAACTCGCACTCAGTAACTTTTCTCCCAAGCAGGACTGAACTGAAACAAGGGAAAGGTCCAGCAACATGAAAGCAGAATGTGATTTCTCTGAGTCATCATGCACAGATGACCACATTATTATGCTGTAAAAACAACAGTAATGTAATAGCATCGTATTACCTGCCACACAGGACTTTCCATCCTCCCAGGAGGAACCAGCCGAGGCCTCTCTGTCTATGATTGACTCTGGCCCGGGGCAGCGTCTGGTAGTCGCTCTCATCATTCTCAAAGCCTTCCTCCGACATCATCAGAGGCATCTCATCCAGGTTAGAGGACTCATCTTCTAGAGAGTATCTGTAAGGTCAGAGTACAGTCAGACGTACAGAAACTAAAGAGGGAAATTCAATACACCATCTTCAGCAGGACAAACAATTTTGAATGAGTGACACGATGAATGTATGTGAACAATGTTAACTCCTAATGATTTTCCAATTTGAAATGTGATGAGCACATAGTTACACTGAGAAGATGCTGAAAAATGACGCTGCTTATTACAAGACACGCATACTAACTCTCATGAACATGGGCGCTGAATTATACATGACCGACACACAGGCTTTGTGGCCAACTATGGACGTTTTGTAGCTCTTCAAAGCACCAGATGTGCAAAATCTGGTAAAAGATTGAAGAAAAGCCAACACTAAAGCTAGTTTGAACAGTTGGCTCAGTTCCTCTATCACTGAGCACCGAAGAGTACGTCTCCTGTTCACATTATAAAGAAACACTGGAAACTCTCTTAAGAGGCACATAATGTCTTATTCATGAGGCTCCTCTAAAGAATCAACAACGTCTGTAGCCTAACAGGGACAGCCTGCATGGGCTCACAATACTGGCTAAGTCACCGTAAACAAAAGCTAGTCGCACACTGACAACACACAGAAAGAATTTTACACCACACTACAAAAGTACAACAACACCTAAAGTGAAGATGTAGATTACAAACAGAGATGAGCAAACTGTTGAGTCACATCAGAACACGCTGGTTTCAGACATCGAGGCAGAACAAGTTTAAAGCAAAAAGGAAAGATTAACGTGAACGTGATGTTACGTGTCCAACAACCTTCCTTCATGAACACTGATTGCTGTTAGACGTGTATTACAAGTGTTTATTGAGCTGAGAGCTTTTGATTCTGGGTAATATTTTCTTGTGTTTGTTCGTCCTGCTATGAACGTGAACAGACATGGTACATATTGTAAAGAGTAAGCGTAGAAGAGAGCTTCCATTTTCCTTAAGCAGCCGTTTTTTGTTTTCTTGTTTTTTTGTTCAGCTCAGGGAAGTTTAGTGGACTTTTTTTTGTTTACGTCTTCTTCTGTTTATGGTTGAAGTAGTCTTAATTGGGGATATAGTTCAGGCTTTGTGTGCTATTTTGGCTTCAGTCCACCCTGACGTAAAGCTTCACATCTCTGGTCCTTATGTTGTGCTCCCACACCCTTAGAATGGGGCACAACACAGAAAATATAACATCCTGAATGAAAATCTCTTGAAAGTATTTTGATATTTAAAGAAATATAACAAGTAAAAGTCTATCACAATTCAATTTGACTGATACACAGTGAGAGTCGATGCTATTATATACCTCCTTCATATATTAAAGATGTCTGCATGCACAATCACATTTCCCAACACCCCAGGATGCAGAAACGTTATGACGGCTGGTCAGATAGTATGACAATCCATCTACTGTTACTGTTAATTAATTATGGTGCAAACCCAAATCTGGAGTTAACAGCATGTGAAGGAAGCTGACTACTTCAAGAACATCAATAATCAACATCAGAAAACATTCCCAACAAAATCACCGATGCCGTGTTGTAGTTCATTCTACCGAGTGTGTCAAATCTTGTGTCTTCAATGCCTGACTACTTCCATTTCCATTTGCTAAATGAAACACGCACTTCACCATAAAAACAGAAAATCACACAGCAGGCTAGAGATATTTTCTAATTACATCGCTTTTCTTGCTCAGGCAGATGACTCTCCAGACTCTGGTGTGAGAGTGTGAGAAGGTGCTAACTGCAGGTGTTGAGACTGGCTGCATATTTGCTGATGACTGTCTTCATGTTTTTCCGCACAGTGTGAGAATTTGAAGCGCAAAAGACTGATGATAAAAATAACACACTGCTTTAAGAAAGTACAAAGACTTGTGTGAGAGCTGAATGACAACACAACCAAGAAGGTATAATGAAATAAATAACAGCGTACAGAAGTCGGTAGTTTTATTATGACATCAATGAACATTTAACTCTTGGTTAGTTGTAGCGGGGAGCTTTAACATCCAACACTTGAAGGCTGACTGTAAAACTTTACTGCATTAACAAGCAAAAATGTGATTTTCATTTAATTTTCATTTAATTCCGCTGCATGTAAATGCATCATTCTGCAAAGGTTTCAATCAGTCTGCACTTACAAACTTTACTTCCTTTTTCTAAAATGAAAACATATTAATTACAGAATAGTATTTTTGTGTGGATGCAGATCTATTTGGCTAGTCTGACCAATGAAAATGTTAAACGTGGAAATTGTTGAATATGAGCAGCCTGAAAGGTCACTAAGCTGTACACGAACGAGTGTCTTGTACCTACAAAAACATGGATATGTAAACACGCATAAAACTTGCATCAGTGGGATTATGAGCTTAAGATCAACCATCCACACTAGTTCTCACTGATACGGCCCTGCAGGGCTGCTCATCATGCCAACGACAAAACATACGGAAGCTGGTGCAGCCTGACTTTCTGCTTCAGCTGAGAGATCCTGCAACAAGACCCAGAGAGAGATAATGATACCCGAGTAATTAGGAGGGTTTTAAGTTCTCAAACAACTTTTTATCTGTCCTTGCACCATGTTAGCCTGAGTGGACTGTCTCACACCCAGAGTAAGACACTAAACATTATTATTCAAGTAGTGGATGGTTTGTGAAGTCACTACTTTTCTTAAAACACATTTCAGTATCTCATTGCACCATGTGGTGGAGCAGGAAATATGCGTCAAGTAAGTGTCAACCCAATCAAACCAAACTCTAATGAAATGTATGATAAGCACAAAAGACATGCATTCTATCATACGTATTGCTACATACAACACAGATCTCTGCTGTAAGACTACATACACTTTATCTTGTACTGAAACTGCTACTGTATATGCTAATTCATACAATTTTGGTTCCAGACCTCTCAGTCTCTGCACACATCTCAGTTTTGTCAACAATTCAAACAGTGAAATGAAAGATGAAGTCAAACAAAATGGCCCAATACTTCACTGTATGCTGGACTGAGCACAGTTTATTATTATTAACTACAATAACTTTATTGAATTGCAGCATCCTCTCCAACAAAAACTGAAGTTTGGTCTTTTGTTTAAGATTCTCAAGAGTTGTTTTAACCAAGTATGATTTCTACAAGATTCAGTAGAATTGCTGAAAGTGCTGTTAAATGAAAGCAGACCTAAATTTTGTATTGTTCAGAACAGAATTCTTATTACCATTTTTTAAACAGAAAATAAACCTACATTTTTTATATGACTATATGGCACACATAAAATCCTTAGGGGGTCAGATGACTTTTTTCTAAATCTGGTACATTAAATCCTCCATCTGATTTAGAAAACGGTCTGTAAAACCTTCCTTTCTAATCCTATCAATTTTCCAACTGCATCTGCTGATATAAATATAGCTGTTATGATAGAATATAAATAGGAAGGGTGTGAGATTGCTGGGAAAGAGAGGACTGAGTCATACACTTTCTACAACATTACAGTCGGTGCTGGCAAAGTAATGTCATCAATTCAGCGAAATCAAACAAACTCCCTGAGATGTTATGAGTGAAAACATGGGTATGGTAAAGATTGTGCTGGTCTTATTCTATAGAGTGATCTAATATAGCAGCAGAGTTCAAACCATGTGACAGACAACAATCTTTATTGGCGTGGAGCCCAACAATAACATGCAGATTACAGAATAAAGAAACCAGAAAATATTCACATTTTAGAAGCTGGAATTTTTGCCTTTTAAAAAAGCAAAAAAAAAACAAAACAACAACTTAAACTGCATACTCAATTATCAATTTAATAGACAACCAACCGATTTATTGTTGCAGCTCTAGCTCAAACGCCAATATTGGTTCACTCCAAGCATATCAACAACCAACATAACGGATCTTAGCTGGTGAAACTGTCTCCTTTCCCCTTATTCCGACTGGTCGAGAACTAACAACTTCATGAAGTCTAAAATTAGTTAATGCTGTCGTCACGAAAACCGAAAAAATTGTTCCCTGGCAATCAGAAATATAGCAGCAAACAGGAGAGGAAAATAAATGCAAGACGGGTAAAAGATAAACTGGAAAGTCTGCAAAGAAAAGATGTATACCTACATATGGGAGGAGAGTCTTGTATTGTTGAGTATTGTTTGAAGACAGAACCGTCTTTGTACAGCTGAGTCTTTGGCTTCAGTATATGAATCAGGCAACGTATGAATCACCAGCAGCCAGTAACTCTTTAACGTTGTTTGTGTCTTTTGTTTACACACTGTTAGGACTTGCCAACAAGGTACATTAATAGCCACATTGTTTCTTGCTATGCAACTCCCACATCTGATTGCATAACAATTCAACTCTCAACCCGGTGCTAACGTGGGCTGGTTTGGAAAAAGGTTTGCTCGCTCTCTGGTGCAGAACAGGCATCTTTGCCAACAACTGCTTCCTGTGTCAGTGGAAAAGCTTCATCAGTGAAGCTTTGAAGCATCAGGATCATTGCTGCTCTGTAGCTGACCCAGCAGTCTGACCGCAATAGTGAAGTCAGTCAGTCAGTTCACCACATGGCTAAATTAACTGTCACATGTATATTATTACAGAGAGCAAGAGAGACAGACAGAATTACAGAGACATTCCCCTTGCAATCTGTGTTTAAAAGTGATGCAATTAAACATCACAATTCAAGAATAGCTACTTCGATGCAGAGCCAATTGTAGTACATACATGTGTGGTTGGCTATTAATTACAAATAGTAATTTACACAATGTAAACAATAATAATAAAAAAAAAAACCTACTACTTGGTCTAAAAGTACCTGCTCATGCGACTACTTCACTTCCTGTCCAATCCTGACCCTGAGGGCTTTATTAGCTCATCATCGTCCAGTCTGAAAAATGAACAAGCTCGTGAATGATGACTACAGCACACAACATCACATTCATAGCATGTGACGAACTTAAGACAGTTAAGCTATCATGTGACTTTAAGTTAAAAGCCAGGGGGGACTGAGCTGTCTGGTGCTCAACATATATCTGTCACTAACGCTCAGTAAGAGGTTACAGAGGTTGTTGTATGGGACTAATAAAGCCAGATTAAACATTTGACGGATTTTCAGCTCCAGGAATGATAATGTGAGCAGACCAAGCAGCTGTCATGAGGAGAAACTGCGAAGGAGCTGTCAACAGCAGTGCTAGCAACACAAGCTAACAGCCACGACCCACACATACACACACACGGACCCCGGGAGCAGACGGGGCAGCGAAATGTCAACATTTTTAGATAAAGGGTTGTTTCTTCAGTATGCGAGCGAAGAAGCAGCTCAGGTAGCCCCTCCGTACCTTGGAAGTCTGGCTGAGTTGTAATACGGGGTCCTCCTCGAGTTCTTCCGCACCGGATTTAACGGGATGCTGTCAGCCATCTTGGCTGGGCAGTACACATCCTGACGTCACGCTGAAAAAACGGTTGGGATTTATGATGCATTCACTTGCGGCACACAAATGTCGTAGCTATGACACTCCCGACCAACGAGGAAGAATTCAGAAGCGAAGTTTGCGGTTAGAATGCATAGCGGGAGCATTATCCACTTTCTATACGTAGCTGTTGGCTGACGGATTTGTTAAAAAGCAAGATTAAAAAAGAATGTGTCTTCTTCTTACCAAAAGTTCGCATGGTTGGGTGTAACAAAAGGGAATTTGTGCTTTCCAGGAGTTGCGAAGGCAGCATAGGTGATCCGTTCATTTCATCAGTGTGGTGAAATAAAATGTAAAGTTTATGGGAAAAGCTTTTGAGCAGATACTGACTGATAAAGACCGTGAGAAGATGCTAGTAAGTGAACAATTGGGTGGAAACTGTTGTGCCCCCATTTTCTCACCAATAAGTCAAAGCTGAACCATTTATTTTACTTTGTTTACTTTTTAAGTACAAGATCATATTCCAGATAAGGAGGCATAATGAGCTTTTAATGGATGTTTGTCCCAAAATTATTCCCAGCAATTTCCAAGGAAGTCTCCATTAATCTGAAAAAAACTTTCCCTTTCCCTCTGGTAAAGGATGAGATGAGGGCGTTTTTTGGAAATGACCTGTCTGTGCTCATCATCTCAGTGGAGATGGACTGTAAGATGTCATGTGCATCATGAAGTTTGGTAAAGAGATCATTTGAAAAACAAAAAACTGATGTATACAAAGGTGATTTATGCTTATGAAAACTGATGGTAACAAAAAAAAAAGCTTATTATTATTAGAAGTAGTATTTGTTTAAGTTTTGTTTTGGGATGTATTGCAGTTTGAGAAAAGCGCAGTCTTGCATTGTATTTTGTTCATGAGTGCACATCTGAAGTTGTTCTTTTTTGCAGAAAAAAATGCAAAGTCGCTTCCATAATGCATGCAGTCAAGAAAGAGAGCTTAATGTCATGATGAAGCTCAAGTAGTGTGTGAAATAACACCAAGACAAGTGGGTACATTTCAGTGTTTAAACAGACAGAGGTAGTGAATTGAACATACAGACTGTTTGTTCTAGTTTTTATTCGGTCCAAGTGTTGTTTAAGAATGACAATGTCTCACCAAAACATTGACAGGAGCTCACTGCAACTCGTAACTGTGTGTATTCATGAGGATGGTTTGTGCTTTGCACTAGCTATCAGCACTGGGCAGCAGTCCGGAGGAGATAGCAGACTCTTTGCATTATTGATTTGAAAAAACATATGTCCCCTTCTTCAGAGCAACCATACCTCCAAGCACCGTAGGGATTCTCAGGTACAAGTTGAACAACTTATTTTATGTATAGAAAAAGAAAACGTTCACAAATGACGGCAAAGTAAAATAGCAAAACGTGAATACCCTACGATTCTCTGTCAATTGATAAAAAGTTCTTTTTTTTAGGTCTATATATAATACATAAGAACAAACAAGGTGTTTTACAAATATTTAAACGTCCATAATAGATTGCATAAGTTTCAAGTCACCGCTCAGCTTTTTTCAATTGATTCCAATTTCTTTGCTGTCATCAATCAGCATAGAAAAATGTCTATTATTTCCCAGGTCCATGCCCGTCTTGGTTCGACTGGTGATGGGACCTCCTGCGGCGCTCACTCTGTCCATGCCTGCAGTCAGAGGGTGGAGCTGAGAGATGCCTCTGTTCTGAATCACTGAGATCTCGTTGTTCTTCGTGGCCAGGCTGTTGGCGATAGCTGTCGCGTAGCGGTTCCAAAATCCAGGGTCTACGTTCATCGCTCGAGCTGCCAGGTCCTTCTGAAACATCTCTCCGAACTTGACCGCCTCGCCACCCAGCAGGGCCATGGGGTTCTCCACCGACAGCCGACGGCCTCTCCTGGCTGGTGCGTTGTTCCACATGTGAGTTCCCATATGAACCTGGAAATGACACACAAGATGTTAGATCCGGATGCTTTTATTTCAAAATGCGAACATGTTCAGCAGGGACGGTCCCAGTGAATATCAAGCACCCTGCATTGAAAGAGTTGTTACTTCAATCTTTCTACTGAACTACACTCCCCCGTTCCATACATTAATATGTTGATGAATGTTGAATGCGTCAGAATAGAAAATGTTTCAGATCTATTTTCTACACATCTATGTTTACAAGATCTTTGTAGTGTCGTTTTTTGAATCCCAATATTGATTTACAGCCACAATTATTTGTTTATCCATCAATTTTGATAATCGATTAATTGTTGCAATGATTTTTCCGAGAAAAAGTGTCAAATATTTGCTGCTTTTCAAATGTGAAGATTTGCGTGTTTTCCTTGTAATGTGTTATTGTAAACTGAAATATCTTTAAATTTTGGCCCGTTGGTTTGACAAAAACAACAATTTGAATATGTCATCTTAGGAGCCTGGGAAGTTACCAAAAGTGAGGATATTTTCTAAAGAGAAAGAGAAAAATCATCAGTAAAATAATTGTAAATTGCATTTTTTGTTGAAAAAAAGTACAAGAACATTTATTATTTATGTATTTTTTTACTTTTTTTACTTTAGAAAAAGACCTGGAAACATGATGGGACGAAGATATGAGCTGGGCGTTAAAACTCCCTGTTGAATCTGATGTGTATTGACTTTTATTTTGAAATGTGAATGCAACGCTTGTGGTTCTCCTGATTATCTTTAATGAAAAGTGGAGCATTCTGTGCTTTAACAGGAAGTTGAGGGATCGTTTAAATGTACGAACTGGCTTCACTTTCTGCTTTTGTTTTGAACTTCTTTTTCCCTGGGACACAGAAGAAAGGCGTATTTATGCAAGATAACCTGCGACTGATTTGTTTCTCTGCAACTGGAAGGAGTTATGATGCTGCAACCCATCAAAACAGGCCAGGAAGTGTGCTATTACCCAGCGCACAACACAGCACAGAGTCAGTCCCACTACGCTTTTATTGGACCACCAAATAGGTTAACAAAGTGCTCGGCTTCAGTCCAGACGGCGCATCTACCTTCAGATTTCCTTTCGTGGTGAAAGCTCTGCCGCAGATGGAGCACACAAACGGTTTCTCTCCGGTGTGCGTGCGCTCGTGGATCTGCAGGGCGCTGGCCGACGAGAAGTTCTTCCCGCAGGCGTTGCAGTTGTGCTGCTTCGGCATTCGTCGAGGAGGAGCGGGGCCTAGCAGGGAGGTCATCCCCGGGCTGCCCACTGAAGCGTACGCCGGAGGGATGTGGACGCTAAACGGCGGGTGCTGCCCTTCTGACGGGTTGTTTGGATGATTGTGGCTGTTCATCTCGGTTTTTACCAGGCCCGACGAGGGGCTGGTGACCAGGCTGGGGATGTTCTGCCCTGCAGCTGAAATTGAAGTTAAACGTTAGTCAAACTCTGAATGGCGACGTCCTGAAAAGAAAACTATTTGAGCACGCTGAGCTGAAACGTACCTCTCTCTCTGCTCAGTTGGAAGGACACGCTGTAAGGAGCCTCCTCTTTCACACAAAGCTTGCCGGCCTGGACTCCTCTCGGCTCTGAAGCGCAGTTGGGAGACTCAGATTGCTCTCTCTTCACCGAGGCTGCCAGAGGCTCCTGGGATTCTGGCCTGCTGCTGTTCGCTGCAGGTGATTTGATCGTCATGCCTTCCGAGCTGCTGTGAATCGGAGACGCCGACACACGAGGCGAACAGGAGGATTCTGACACGTTTGGGCTGCAGCTCTCCACCCTTTTCTCCAATACAGAGAATTTCGAAATGAGGTGGCCGCCGTCGCTAAAACCATTGGCGAGGGATTTCAAACCGAAGGAGTGGTTCAGGCTCACGGTAGAGTCAATCATCCTCATTTGGTTCTCCAGAGCGGCTATACTTGAAACGACAGCGAAGGACTTTGGAGGAGAATTGCAATCAGAGATCAGCGGTTTGAATGCATTCACGCCCTCCTCCATGTTTTCCGCCTCTTCCTCCTCCTCTTCCTCGTTTTCCTCCATCGAAATATCATCTATGAGCTCGTTGCTGTTGCTACTGAGACTGTCAAAGTTCCTCTCGTGGACGGAGAGATCGCCGTCCATCTCCTGCAGCCGGTCCACCAGCGCCGAGTCTGGAATCTGCCCGATCATGTGCATGCGGATGTGCTGCTGCAGGACGACGGCGTTGGTGAACTTCTTCTGGCAGAGTGGACACGAGTGCTGCACCTGAACGGGGGGATTCTCCCTGTGAACGCCGATGTGAGCCTTCAGGTTGCCTTTGGTGGTGAAGGCCCTGCCGCACACTTTACATTTAAAGGGCCTCTCCCCGGTGTGAATGCGGTAGTGCATCTTTAGCGCGCTCTGACAGCTGAGGACGCGGTGACAGAGGACGCACTGGTTGGGGTCCGTGATCTTCTTGTCGATGTTCTCCACCAGCTGCTGGAGCTTTGAGGTTTCGGATGTTTGCATAGAGTCCAGGAAGCCAGTCGGGAGTTTAGTTTCGTCCGAGTGGAGCGAGAGAGGCGAGGAGTTGGAGGCCGGGGACGCAGAGGTGATGGGTTCAGGCGTGGTGGCCACAGAGGGGATCGTGCTGCTGGTCGCTTCTGTTACTGTGTTGGCTCGCGGTCTAAGGGAGCAGTTCTGGGGCAGGTGGACCCCCTCTGTTTTCAGTATATTGGACGCTTCTGTCTCACGGTTCGACTCTGAAACAGGAGAGAAATGAGCCTCACTGCCTCTGTGGTTAGGTGACAAAGATACACATTCAAAAGGAGCTGGCTGGTAGGGAGATTTAACGGATGGTGTTACACTTACAGGGTCATTTGAGCCTCCGATACTGCTCATAGTGGAGGAAAGCGTAAGACCCATAGTGGCTGGCAGAGCTGCTACAACAGGTTTGCTATCCAACCACGAGGAGACAGGTTTTTCAGGAGGGATGGACATCCCATAGGGAATCCCAGAACTCGTTGGCACATTGTCTAGATATTCTGGCACCGGGTAGGGGTTCATCTGCACATGAGGATACTTCTCTTTGTGCCTCTGGAAGTGCACCTTTAAGTTCCCTTTTGTGGAGAAGCGGTTGCCGCAGATGTTGCATTTGAAGGGCCGCTCTCCTGTATGCGAGCGCAGGTGTATCTGCAGAGCGCTGTCGCTGCCAAACACTTTGGCACAGAACCTGCATTTATGTTTGAAGAAGGGCTCCTCAGGGCTGGGCTTCGTCTCGAACAAGGACACGTTAGGCAGTTTCCCTTTCCTGTGCTTCATTAGGGCCGCGAGAGGGTCAAGTGCGTTAGCTGTGGCGGCGATGCTAGCCAAGGGATTGGGGAAAATAACGCTGCTGGGGGGGCTCTGAGGTAGAAATGGCAGGCTGGAGGATGAGCTAAGGAGGCCGCTCTGGCCCAGAGAGAGCGGGCTGGTCGAGCTCAGTGTCTGAGTGCAGCTCATGCTGCTGCTGCCTGTGTAAGGAGGCAGTAATGTGGAGATGCTGCTGCTGCAGCTGGAGTGAGATGGGGTTGAGTTTTCTGAGGAAGCTGAGGTACATGTTACATCTCTAAAGGTGGACTGCCCGCATACAGTTTGTGAGGGGGGGCTTTGTGACTTTTCAAGCACAGAGGACATAGAAACAGCAGCCTGTCCGTTGACGATGGAAGGCATCGTCCCCGACAGTGGCAGGATGGGAGGAGGGATGATGCCTTGAGAAGGGAAAGGGTTAGGAGCCAGAGACAGAGCTCTGGAGACTGGGTTCAACGCTCCCTGTGTTGGCTGTCTGTTCATGATGGCGACCTGGCTGCAGATCTGCTCTATAAGCTGCAGCTGGTGGACCTGTTGCTGCTGCAGAGCCAGCAGGTGCTCCAGGATCACCGGGATGGCTGCTGAGGCTGCTTTCCCTCCAGTCGCGCAGCTGTTGATTCCCTGGGAGAACTGGGCCACAGCCACCCTGGTGCTGTGAAGGATCTCCAGCGTCACGTTCGTACTCGGCATGCTGTAGCTGCCAGCAGCTGGCGTCTGAGGGGAGGCGGACTCTGGAGCTGAATCTGGAGGCTGAGGGCTGGAGGTTGTGGTGTCCTGTGGGCGATGCTCGAGCTCCATGGCTTCATCCCGATCAACGCCTTCCTCTAAATTATCCAAACTGTCGTTGTCATTCACTGTCTCTCCCAGCTCGAAGCCAGCGTCCGTGGACTCTGCTGCGGACGAGTCGCTGGATGCCACACTGGGAGCCGGAGAGGGTCCGATAGGAGACTCCTCAGGAACTGGCATCCGCTCATTGTCCTTTACTATGAGCACCAAGGGATCGTCAGTGCAGACTTTGTGATGCTCACTCAATTCAGTCCAAGTGAAGAACTCAGCACAGCATTTGTCACAGATGTGCGTCTCCTCACTGCTGTGGTTGCAGCCGCCATCGGTCTCCTCTCTCTCCGCGGCCTCAACAGTGCCTGAAAGCGTGAAAGAAAAAAGACAAAACTGTTCATTTGTTGTCCAGGGAGACATTTTCCTTTATCACGTTGTAGTTAATCCTCACACACACAGCAGTGAGTCCATCTTTCCAAACTCGTGTTGTGTGAACGAGCATTGTTCAAACCCAGTGAACTTAAAATTCCACAAGAGACCCCGAAGTGTCCAAAGATAACAAACACGTCGGGCTGAATTACAAGGGGGGTTTTGTAAAATGATGCAAAACACATCCAGGAACAGACCAAGTGATGAAACATTTCAGCTAATACAAACAGAGTGTGTTACACTGTCATCCAGTGTGGAAAATATATCTTTTTATGACTGTGATGCTGCTTGAGAGGACGCTGAAGGGAGTTCTGAGTTTTAACTGTCGTATTTTTAAAACCAACATTTTCCCGACAATTTAAACGTTCACAGCTATATTTTTATTTTCTGACACCACTTTCAATCTTCAAATTCAACAGGCTCGCATTAAAGCGCCTGACAGGCCTTTTTAAACCCACACCCCCTGTTAATAATCTTTACGAAAAATCAATAGAGTTCACTGAAGTGATGTGACCTCTCAATTGTGCATTCAGACAGATAATGAAATTCAGTACAGTATATTGATTTTTTTTTTTTTTTTTTGGTTCATTCACACATTTCACTAACATGGCTCATGTTTATCCTGAAAAAAAGAAAAAAACTGCGCGGTTACACATATTCTGCTCAAAAACCTGAATTCTGGGGTGAGTTTTTAGGGAGGAAATGCTCCAAGCAGATTCACACACATTATAAATTCATTATTATTACTGTATTACTGATCATGCTCACACTCTGATAAGTGCACTTGTGTTTTCCCATCTAAATTGTAACTAATAAGTGAATTCATTTCATTTTTATTTTTCCTTTAATTGGGAATATTCCTATTGAGATTCAGCATCTCTTTTCCAAGGGAGTCCTGGTCAAGACAGTGGCATAAGACATTGATAATGATAGACGTTTCTACTACAGCAAATACCTCAATGATAAGTGCAAAGTTTGCCACTCAAACATGTAATCAATCTCTAAATTTACAGGAAAATCAAAGCAGAGAGGACCAATAAAAGCACCGAAATATCCTGATTTCAACAGGACATGCCATGGATTTGTTATTCTTACTCCTGATAATTACAGATTATCATCGTTATTTATATAAAATAATTATGTGTACAACAGATCTGTTAAAAAAAAATGTTTTTCCTTCTGTTTGACAGCATTTTTGACATCACAGTTTCCTTCTTTCTCCTCTTCCAGTAGTTGTTATTTGACGTTCTGTGAGAAAGATTTGACACGACACTAGAATCACTGTTGCATCTGCTCAGGCTCTGCCCCATTAGGAATCAGACAGCGATACCAGATGGAAAGATTTGGGGGGAATCAATAGTAAATTATTGTTACATACACTCGGGCTTCCCTGCACTCATTTAGGGGGGATAACAATTTAAAGGTGCATTACGTAGTTTTTTGGAAAGGAAAACGTTGATCAGAAGAGAAAGATCTTATTTTTTTATGTCGAAAACAAAGTAAATAAACAAACTCTCTTTGTTTCCGGGACATAATAAACAAACTGACAGTAAAGGACGACACAGTTTCATACTTTGTTTATATGTGGCGGACCCTGCCACCTTCCTAGCTTCAAACAGTGTTCTGGGACCTTATTTTCCTCTGAGAACAGCTTGTTTATTCAGTTACGGAAAAGATAAATATTCCTGAGTTTGTATTATTACCTCGTCAATATTGTAAATATTAAAATTCTGCGTTTAAATTTCTTCTCCAAAACTGCATACTGCCCCTTTAAAAGGACGAAAAGCAGCAAGATGGATGTTAAGAGATTTAGGTTTGACATTAATTTGTTTGTTTAATATAAAAAAAATATTTCTGACTCATAATCAGGAATCATAAAATATGACACCAAAGTTGGTGCGCGCGCGCGTGTGTGTGTGTGTGTTTGTGTGTGTGTGTGTGTGTGCGTGTGTGTGGCCGGACATGTGTGATGCCCCTTTGTTCTTAAACACAGTAAATGGGGGGGACATAAAGTGTTTGAAGCATCCGTGTGTTTGTGCTGAGGTTGACACGAGTGTGTGCGTACGTGCACGCAGTTTGTGCGCGCGTGTCCGCGTCTCCAAGTGCAGTCAATACACTCCAATTATCACCGTGTTTCACCACCTGAAAGAGTGGCTCTCTGAGAGCAACACACTCAAAACAGCCTCGTGCAAACAAACACACACACACACACACACACACAGAAATCTCAGTATTAATAGAATAATACATCTCTGGCTGGAGCTTCTTATTCTGTCACATCTGAGATGATTAAAACTGATTTTAACTTGTTTTTTTCAGATCAGGAAAGACGAGTGTAGCCACAGCCGGGTGAGTAAAATCTGTGTAAAAGTCAAACTCGTCAGTAAATAGTCAGAGTCGCTGGCTCACCAAGTGGGTGGTCTGAAGATCACCAAGGCGATTCAGCAAACACAGGCGCGAAAACACTTTCACTGTTTCAGCTCAGGATTTTGTCTGCACTTTGTCAGATTCACTTCCAGAAACAACAAAGACGGGATCCGTTTAGATCTAAAGCTTGGTGTACATCTCCAGATACAACAACTGAACTGATTTGAAATTTATTTTGAATTGTCATTCACGCTCAATCCATACTGCGAGGAGCAGAAGACAGATTTATGTCTGTTTCTCGCTGTGTAGTTTGGCGAGGAGTGAAAAAACAAAAAAAACACGAAGCCGCAGTTGGAAAGCAAACAGACTCTCAGCCCGGCGTTGATGCCCCTCTGCCTCTCTGCGTGACCTCCCGGCTGCAGAGGTCACCGGTTCAGATGTACTAATTGTATTATGATCCAGACACGGAGCACTTGCCCCTCGCAGGGTGAGGCTGACAAAGGTTAAGTCAGCAGGCTCAATCAAAGCCCCCCGCCTGGCTGCAGGGCTGTGGGAGGGCCTCAGCCTCACTCGACACCTCCTCACAGCCACAGATAATCAGAAAGTGACAAATAATTTTCACTGAAAAAACATGAAACAAGAGCTGTGGTGGTGATGATCTGAATTACTGCATGAAATTAGCTCAGTCCTTTTCAGGCCGTTTGCTTTTTTTTGTTTTGTTTTTGGTGCTGTAAAAGATGAACAAAGTCGACATTAATCTAAATAAATACGCTCACGTTGAATAAATCATATTACATTAGATTCATTTAGATTAATTCAAATTTATGAGCCATCAGTTAGGATCTAAACCGAAGATCGCGGATGATATTTAAGAGAACGCATTCAAAACTCCATTTAAAATTCAGTCGATTTAAGAGAAAAACACATCTGATAGTTTAAAAGGACAATTTATGGTTAAAATGTTGTTGATGGGAGTCAGTTCTCGTCTGTGAGTGTTGATCGCAGGACTCAAATAACGTGCAGGCTTCCCTGCATGAACATGATAGGGAAAATTAAATTGTTTAATTAAATATTGAAATACTGGAAATGATGCAAGGCCTCTGGTGCATCATAACACAGGCTGGCAATAAGACGAGGAAGGGAGATCTGATGTGTACAAGGCTGAACATTTAAAAATAATATTTATACACTGCTGGAAAAGACGTTTGAATGTTAAGACTGAGAAATACTACATGTTAATCTATTTCGTTTCATATATTAATTTGCACATAAATTATAGCAGTGCTACAGTAAAATACAGAGTTTCCAAACATGTAGATAGATTCTTAAGATCCTCATTTTCGCTGCAGATTATTTCCTCCTGGTTTACGATGTAAATGTTTCTGGAGATGTGAAAGTTTTACCAGCTGACAGGAAGGCCTCAAACACAGTCTGCAGAAATACATAAAACATATCGTCCTGTAGGGAGTTTATTTACAGCAAACCATGTTTTTCTTGCTAAATTGTAAAATATAAATGATAAAAAACGCGAAATTTGGTTTCACGAGGGAGAAGTTTTCATCGTTTTGTGCTGTTTGTGTCCCGCACTGTGTCAACATGGTTCAATAAATCTGGATCTGATTTTCGTTAAAATGTTAAAAACTAATTACATTTTTAATCCTTAAATCCTTTTTTTTTTTTTTTATTTATTTATTTTTTTAAACACTTTTTAGACTAACAAGGTTTGTTTTGTCAGGCTTCATGACTGAAACTAAATAATATCAAAAACGAAGTCAGGCCGAAACAGGAAAGTAAAACCAGCCTGAGTCACTTTTGTTTTCTGATTTTGTGCGCAAAATAGTTTGTCCACCTTTTACTTTAAGATATATTTTTAGACACAGAGCCACGATATTCGTCAGTATTATCACATTTCTCTACTCATAATGTTTTATGTTTGCAGTTAAGTTGTGTGAATGAAGGTTTCTTTCTTTCGCTGTTGTTTCCCAGCAGCTGAAAGTAAAAGCCAGTAAAAAAAAACAAAACCAAAGTGCTCTGAAGCCTCCCCGGACACCTACCATCGCTGCTGAGGAGTCCGCTCCGTGTCGCCTCCTCCTCGGACTTCAGGTGCTGCGGCTTGGCTTGCTTGCGGCGGGACATGTTGATCTCTCGCTGCTGCCTTCCGCCGACTCATCTACGAGCAGCGAATGGGACCCTTCAGCGGGAGCGGGGTCGGTGCAATAAGCGGACGGAGGCGGCTGGTGCTGATGCCCGTGTGCAGATTGCGCATGTCAGTGTGATTGTGATGGAGGAAGGATAATGCTTTTACGACTCTTGCTGCCCTTCGCTGGGTGATTGGCTGCGCTCCAGCCGACTCACGCTAGATATGGAAATGAGGGATGGGGGGTTTAATAATAATTAGTTCACTTCCTGTCCGGTGCGCGAGCCGCTTTTACGCACAAGTCCGCGAGCAGCTTCGACATGGTTCAGTCCGACCTGAGAGGTGCTGTGAGTTTGTTTTTTTTTTCTCGAGAAGTCTTGGGTTTAACTTTGCGGCCGAGTGCTGCGCGTCATTCAGGTTTAGGATGGGCTCGTTTCCATCCTGAGCTCCTGGATGAGTGTGTGCCAAAAAAAAAAAGAAAGCTCCAGTTTGCGCTGACAGGATGGATGGATGGAATCTGTCGCCTCACACACATCGAACAACACAAGCAGCAGCAGTCATCCTTCCACAGGAGGTTTGACTTTATGTCGAGTCCGCGTAAAGTCCCGAATCGATGCGTAAGAGGAGGTGCTTCTTGCGTAAAACAGATAAAAAAAAAAAAAAATCGCGCCTGAAGTCAAACTTTGTGCGTAAAAATCGCGCTCAGGTTCGCAGATAGGTCCGATCTCAGAGCGGTGGCTGTCGGAAGTGAGACTCCCTGGTTTGTCCGAGGCAGCACCGGCGCTCTCCTTGTTGCCTCCGCCTCCGGTCCATCATTAGCTGCCCTTCAGCCGGCTGCGATAGGCTACTGCCAGGATACCACAGGAGGTGTTGGAGCCCTTGCTTCATTTGTTACGACCTCCCACAATTTGGCGCCATTATAGAGCGAAAAATGTCTCAATGCTGGGGAAAGAAATCTTCCTCCCCAGTGATGATCAGGGATGTGAGGAGTTTGTAATCTCACTGGAGCTTTACTTTTGATAGTTTTTGTCTATGTCTAAGTTGTCAGTGGTTCGTTGACATTCAATCACTGAACGCAGCTCATCGATTTCAATCAAAGCTCCCATTTCTCTCTATAACTAAATGTTAAATGGAGCCAAACGTCAGAGTTTGAAGTGTATGACAAAATCACTCTGGGTGTTACTGTTTGATCCTCCCCCCACAGACTGTAGCTATTTCAAAGCGGAGAAAAGAATGAGGCATACTTCACCAAAGCTGTAATCCCTTTTCGCCAGGCATTGTCCCAAAACTTGTAATTATGTGGTATTAAAAGATGCAGCTGGGGGAGGACAGAATCAGCTGTTGATAATTGCAAGTACTACACAACAGCCTGGTATTGATCGGCATGTCTCCTATTCCCCTGCTATGGAGAGATAAGGAGGCCCCACTCCTGCCGGAATATAATTTCTTCTGACCTATCAGGTTTCTACAGACTTATGATGAATAGCCAAGAGTGGCCGAGAGCGCTTATCTGGGAACTCAACCCTCCTTGATTCGATATTGATTCTTTGTAACCAGCGTCGGCGCACAAAATCAAACTAGCAACTACTTGACCATGATCTCTTCCAGATTCTAACTTGGCCTCCACCGACGCTGACTGCAGCCACAGCCTGGAGCACCACTTGAATTATTTTGTACATCTGTTAGAGGAACAAATGGATCACTTTGTGTTGTTTAGTATAACAAGCTACCGTGTCGGAACAAGTGGAATAAGCGTATTACACAATAAATGAGTGTAAATTTAACTTGTCAGCGTATCAAAGTGCTGCAGGAAGTAAATTAATGCATGAAGCGGCACCAGATACAATCCTAATCACACAGTCATAACATGTAACATATTCCACCACTGTGAAGCTTTAACTGTTTTAGCTTTTGTCAGCAGCGTTGGTTCAACCCTGTAGTTCATTTTGAGGGAGTTGCAGCCGTAGCCACAATTTTTAGAAATGCTGAAGTCATGAATCCAAGATTAGGCCGATACAGATAAGAATGTTTGTTTTCC
>OMLP01014532.1:4325-28338 GCA_900302685.1 Spondyliosoma cantharus
TTTTAATCTGCATTTTTTGACTACCGGGTCAAATATTCCTGGCAGTTTATTGCAAAGTGATCTCTGGGTTCACCAACTATTATTTCACAGGGTTTTTTGGATTCAATTATAATGATAAAAGTTTTTTTTTAAAGTGTATCATAAACATGCTGACGTTCATAAACATCTCACTATTAATAATGCACAATGACATGATGTATACCGTTGGGACCAAGCAAACATTAAGAGGCTAAGTGCTGGTTAAAGAAAACAACTTAAAAACAGTTTAGTCTCATAAGCTATGTATCAATATTTCCTGCCCATGTATGTGAAGTTAACAGGCCCACAGTAGCAACAGTTCATGATCCAGCCCAAGTTTTAGAACGAGGAAAAAAACTTCAGTACACATACTGTACGGAGAGAAATGGAATATTTGTCCCAAGGTCAGCTGAAATCCTGCTGCTTTATTTTCACATTGCGATGATGCCATTTTCTGTGTCATTGCGCAAAACAGAGTCGACTTTCATCTGTTAATGTTTGCAGCATTATGCAGGAATAAAGTCATTGTCATGTGAAGTGTAACAGACAAAAGTAAGATCAAGCAGCAGTTTCCCTCCAGTTGGTAATCTTTCAGAACCGACTGTAATTACGTACAACAGTATGATTTATGGTCAATTGTTTTATGTCGCCATTGTAAACACAGATCCAGAATCAGTATAAGGCGTCACTTGATATCACTTGGTAAAGCTTTTCTCCACAAACTACACTTTCAACAGATGCACCACTGTCAATTTTTTTAATTTTAAATCCTAGCTGTTATCAAACATTTAAAGGAATGAGTTCATCCTTGAGGAACTTTTGTTCTCCTTTGTCTTACTGAATGATAAACTGCAGGTTATGACTCTGATGTAAAGGTGTGTGTGTGTGTGTGTGTGTGTGTGTGTGTGTGTGTGTGTGTGTGTTTGACTGAGAGAGAGAGAGAGAGAGAGGCACAGGTGGTAAATTTCAAGCATGGAAAGCCTTTGGAGACTGTTCAAACCACAAGGGACCAAAAGAAAAACACTAACTCTTTTCTTTCTATTTTTCATCTCCACTCTCTCCTTTTCTCATACTTTTTTCTTTTTGTATCCCTTCCTTCTCAGTTTCCCTCGCTTTGCAAGTCGTGTACACTTAGCTCCATCTAGTGGTGAATCCAATGGGTGGCAAATTTTCCATCACATTCACATGTGGTGCCTGTTAGGGATCATGATCTGAAAGGTAGATTTCTCTTATTAGGCCAGAAGCCAGAAACCACTGATCCAGAATCTGACATTTACAGCATTTTAAAGGGATTAAATGATTTGTAATGACATCTGACATTTTGACATTTTGAAAATAGGCTTATTCTCTTCTTTCCTGAGACTAAAGCCAGTCTCATGCCTGTGTGTTAAGCATGGAGTTAAAGCCAGGAGGCAATTAGCTTAGCCTGGCATAAAGACTGGTGGGGGGATAAAACCAAAACTTGTAGTTTGTACAGTTTGGTTTATGTACAGATTAGATAAAGCAGTTAAAACATGTTATTTAGAGCTATGGACGTAAAGGTGATGTATTTTGTTACCTTTAGACGGAGCCATGCCAGCATTTTCCAGTGTTTGTGCTAAGGCTAAATTAACCGGCTGTTAGCTGTAGCTATGTAGCCCATTAACCCTTCAGACCTTACAGTGGTATTTCCTCATTTAATTATTGGCAAGAAAGCAAATAAGCATAGGCCTACTTACCAAAAATGTCTATCTATTGATTTGATGATTATTCAACTAGCGCAATGTTTACGACAAGGTTGTGACATTTTGCAGGGATTTTAGGGAGTTATGTAGATAAGATAAGAACTTTATTAATGGCTAAGGGAAATTGCCGTTCCTGTCTCCGGGCTTTATGATATGCTAAAGTAAACGCTTCACGGCTCCAGTTCCAGACTATTCATTTACTCTCAGCCAAAAAATGGATAATCATTTTTCCTCAAAAGTCACAGATAAATTGTGCTTTGACTACGGGGGGAAATATGCAGCTGAAGAAAACAAGCCATGTCATGTGATGTCTTTCTTAAAGATAACAACATCAGAGCTTTTTCTGGTGTCTTTTTCTGCCTCTCTGTCTTTACAAACTTCCCTTTCTTCCACACACCCGCCTTTGTTTTCTCTTCTCTCTCTCTCTCGGTTCCTCCACTTCTTCTTCCTCTTTCTCCCTGACTCACTTTCGTTTCCTCCCTCCCGCGCCTCCTGCTCTCTTCGCCTCGTTTTTTCTCCCTCAGCCTCCTCCCTCTGCCGTGGGCGACCCGGCTGTGATGCTGCTTTAGATCCACTGGAGGGATAAGTGCTGGAGCAGAACAGACTGCTGCTCCTGTGTGTGTGTGTGTGTGTGTGTGTGTGTGTGTGTGTGTGTGTGGGTATGCATACATGCTGTCACCCGAACACCTGAGGACATCCTTAAGATATTTTCACAGCGTGTGTGTGTGTGTGTGTCTGTGTGTGTGTGTGTGTGTGTTCAGTGTGTCTGTGTATGTGCAGCCGTGAAGATAAGTATCACCTGAATGCCCCAGGACTCTCCTGATACCTTTGTTTGTCAAAGTGTGCATTGTGTGTGAATCAGGTGCTTGCCCATGGGTTTCGCCAAGGGATGCAAATGTTTGCCTAGCAGCAGCTTTTGATGCATCTATCTAGCTAACTAGCTGAATATCGCCATGTTGGTGTTACTCTTGTAACATCATGATTAATGTTGTTCCATGATCATTATTGAAATTGAGCAATCACATTGCTGTGATGTCGTAGCTTTGCAACTCATGTTGGTGTTGTTCCTGGAACATCATTTCAACTTTTGAAAAAGTCCACATCTGGTGCATGTTGTTGTTGTTACGAAGTTCACAAAATATCTCCCATTTTGTTTATTTTTTCTGTCGCAGTTTGGTTCAGTTTTGACAAAAAAAATATACATGGTTAGGTACAGGAAAAGATGGTTTGGGTTAAACTAGACCCTTTCACAATGTTAACCATGTTGGATAGCATAACTTCTTCCTTGTGCATATTTTTCAAGTCTTTTCCTGAGTTCCAAAGCTGTTCCATAACAAAAACGTGCATGGTCAGCTACATTCATTGTGATGTTCAGGAACAAAACCAACACAGCCATAGCAGATCATGCTAACGGCAGTGTCGCTCAGCCCACAGGCTAAAATATATCAACACTTAAGACCATCTTACAATGGGACTCAGTAGTCATTCCTGTATTATTATATTTGTACTCTGTACTTGTACTTGTACTTCGTGTCTGAATGGGACCAAATCCAAGCAGCCAGGTTTCCAAATCTTGTTGAAAATATTCCCTCAGGATCGGTGGTTTAGCATATTACTGTAATTCCCAAGGTTTTGAAATGAGTTTGAAAATCTGAATTTCAGGTTTACACTTTATTAATAGATCCACACTTACTCCAGTTAAACAAAATACATACTGACAGTGTTGCAGGAAACACAACAGTGGCTAAATTAGTTAAAGGCAGCCTCAAAGGTCTAATTGATTACAGAACATGTTGAGGAGAGTGAGAATAAGTCAACACACCCTCACAGACCTCACGGGTGTAGAGGATGCTTGGATTCCCTAGTGGATCTGCCTCTTTTATTAGTCCCTGCAGGTGTTTCATGTAGAGATGAATGAGACCAGCAGGTCAACAATCAGTGGGACCTGATGGGCTGGCCTCTTCAGCAGGGGAAAGGTAACAGCAATGCCTGGAAAAAGCACTATGAAGATGCCACATGACTCAGCATACTTCCTCTTTAAAGTTTCACACATGTTTTTTTCTCTAACCACAATGTCGATCATACCCAGTTGTTCCCTTTTTTAAAACCATTGTTTCACGTCTCTATGCAGTGTTTTCATTGCTTTAATTGAAATCACACTTCGAGAGCACCAGTTCTGCAGGTAACTGTAGAGGTTTGATTTAGCCTCCAAACCCGTCCCAACCGTGATGTCGACTCACGGCTCCTGGTTTGTTTTGATTCATGCTGAGAAGTTTTTAAAAAGTAAAAAATTATGAAAGAATTTGAAATTATAACCATCATCATTGTTAATAACACATAAGGGTGACGTATTATATGTCATGTAACAATTTGCAGCCCATTGATAATATAATAAAGTTGAATCATACCCCATTTAATGCCATCAGCTTCTCTTACGTAAGTTGATTCAAAGTTATTGTTCTGCATTGCCTCTCATTCTAAGGTGTTAACCATACTACATCCTGTCTGCTCCCCACTGTGCTGCAATCTGTGCCACTAGTGGTTAATAGTAGTTTTGGTGGGTGGGTGTTGGTTAGGTTGCTGGTTGGTTGATTGACAAGACAAGGGGCCGATTCAGTGTGAATATGTTGCCTTCAGTGGCTCCTCGTAACTTCAACCACCCAGACTGAAAGTTGTATAATAACTTGAGAATTAATTCATTACATGTAGGGAAGTTTTTCCGTGCGTTTTTATGCATAGATTTGAACTGATCGGAGATTAGTTGAAATCACAAGTGCCTACTGTAACATATGATATGACTATTATGTTAAGCAGTAATATTATACTATGGAGACACTGGTTTTACCACTAGCTTTAAAAACATTGTGAGGACACCAAATCTAACTTTGCCTAGATTTCTGTGCATACCAATGTAATATTCGATACAGTAATGTGTACAATTGTGAGTATGTTTGATTAAATATGCCCAAAGAGGCATCTTCACTCTGTCTTATGCATTGAAACGTACTAATATCTCGTCAGAGTGTCGATACTTGGTAATATTAGCTTAAAAGTCAATACTGGTGATTTTGCACTGTTGATATTTGGTCACTTGAGCTGTCTTTTTTTTTTCTTCTTTTTGTCGTAATCATGACATTTCTGACAGCCCCTGAAGGCAGCATTAGCATGGTGGGAGAGGCTGGTTTGTTGACTGACTTGGGGCTTCGGTAGTGCTGTAGCTGCGACTGGTGAACTAGCTAGCTACCCTGTCAGAGTTACAGCTATTCATTTGACAAGTTGTCAATAATGTAACTCTCGTCGTACAACTGCTGCCACCGGTTCTGGCACAATGAGAGGAATTCCGCGTTTTCGGGACATGTTATAACAGAGCACGGCGTGGTTTTAACTAGTTAACATTAGCTTAAGTTACAAGATTGACAAGATAGACGGCTGAAGTTCCTCCGGAGTGAGATGGGCAACGCTAGGCTGAATGAAAGTAGCTTGTGTAGCGGGCTAGCTAGCTGAGTGCGACATGGAAATGAGAATATTTCCAAATGGATTTCGACCATATTGTGAATTGTCATTTATTCAGGCAATTGTTTGAGTACTGAACTTAAATAACTGGAGCAGCAGTGTCGCAGGGCGTAGCTGTCAAACTGTCGCTCGTCCTGGCTGCATCGCTGGCCTAGGAAGCTAGCAGCAAGCTAGCTAGCTGCACGTCTGGCTCCTCCACCAAAGTAAGTGTTTACTCTCATTAATAATTCACTGGCAGCTCTGTTTAGTTTATTTTTATCAACGTACACGACCCCGCACTGCCAACCTTAAGTTGCTGAAAATACATTTGCATACTCTACATATGTATGGCAGCTAACGTCAACTCGTATAGAGGTGGGTCTGTGTGGCCGCTTAAGTTAATCTATGGAAGCTAAAGCGAATGGTAGTACGCAAGAGGGCCAGGCCGTGCCTTGATGAATTTGTTCTGCAGCTGAGTTTTTAATATTTGCCTAGAAATGTTCAGTTTCTGGGTCATTTTGGACTGTGCTACTTGACATAACAACCATTTATGTAAGCACTGAATTTGACCCAGCATCTAACAGGGACCCAAGACTAAAGCATTATATCCTGTCGTTCTGACATTCTTACTCAGTCATGACTTTGCCTAGTGACTTTGTCCATTCTCAAAATATAATGCTCATAAAGTGGGTTATGTGAAGACTTAACATGCAGTTTTGTAACTATCTTGTGCTTCGTGGATTCAGAAGCTTCATGGGAATGTCTTTGTGTGAAGCCCTGTCCCTGTATTCCATGGCATCCTTGCAGAAATTAAAGAGTATAAACCAAATGCACTAATGTCAAAGGTGCCTCTTTTTCCCCACATTGTGTTTGAAATGTCATTACATCAAACTGCATGCTGAATGTTTCAGGTTAGTGTTCCTCTGATCAAAGATCAACATACACAAGTCCTGAATCCATTCATTGATTAAATCAGTAGTTGTTGGACAGAAAAATTACTGCCGACCATTTTGCTGAAGTCTCTTGCCAAGTGAAAATGCTGAGCTTTGAACTGAGTGTCAGTTCCTCAAATGTACACATTAGCTTTTTCTTTTTTTAATTGGTCGGAATGGAATCTCTGTATTTCTTCCAATCTGAGGGATTGTTATGGCCATGTGACACTATTTTTGACATATACTACTAAGCCATCAATGGATAAATCAAATTAGTGATCAGTAGTGAAACCCTTGCAATTTCTTGCACTCCGATGTTTTATAGCTTTGAATGAAGGTGGATGTTACTAACCTTTTATGAACACAGATCAATAGAAAAGATTAATTAATGTTGTTTAGAGGGCGTGCTTCATTGCTCATTTGAGCTTGAACAATGCTGTATTTTTATTTCTAGTGCTTTGGGAGGTTTCTTGTATTTTTGTTTCTTGTATTTTTTACTCCTTTGAATAACGTGTTCCTTTTTCTATGAAGTATGTTTTCTGTTGATAAAATGGCAAATTTTTCCCCGCTGGGATTCAGTGATATAGAACATGAAAGTGGAATATAAATATATTTTTCCTTGTATAACACGATTGATTAATTTGTTTGAATTGATGTCATCCCATATGATATAACTCTTATCTGCCGAACTAATTTCAGTCATTTCAGTGTTAAAAGCAGAAAGAAAAAATCATGTTGGGAAATTCGGTCACCAGGCTCTTGAGTTGTTTTTGATTTAACTGAGAATGCCTGGTGGACTGGTTACATATAAAAACGAGGACGGGACCTTCGCAATGACGTAGCTACTTCCGCCCACAGTGTGATATAATACTGTCTTTGAGGCGAGGGGAGTCGGGGTAGGGGGGCTGAATAGCAGCTGTTTGAATGAGGGAATTTGATTATTCTGCTTTCCCTCTGCTCAGTTTTAAAATGTGTACATCTCCCAGTAAGAATTGTATATAGATTTTTGTCGATTTTAAGTAATTAATGAGAAAA
Source organism: Spondyliosoma cantharus (assembly GCA_900302685.1). Lineage (NCBI taxonomy): Eukaryota > Metazoa > Chordata > Actinopteri > Spariformes > Sparidae > Spondyliosoma > Spondyliosoma cantharus. The sequence goes on from OMLP01014532.1 coordinate 11,527, forward strand.
TTATACATACGAAACTTAGGTAACTGGCTGAACCGGCATTAAAAATATCTTGCAATGGGGTTGAAATCTCAGTAGTCCTTTTACAGCGCAACTCTCGCTGTAATTTATGACGCTCAGTGAGAGTAGACCTATTTTTAAATTAGATTTACAGATTTTATAACCTCTCCAGACAATGGCTCCTCTGCACTGCAGCTTTATGCAATACTTGAATCTTGATAACAGTTTATGCAACAGCTGAGACCATGTACACTAGCTGATGGCGCTTTTTAATTCATCACAATTTGCTGAAAAAAAGAAGAAAATCGTTCTGTCTGCTGACATTTTGCTTCTCACTGATTGAAGGTTGCATGTTGTCGATGGCCTCCCTGCCAGCCATGGACACTCTGACTGACACATGCCCCGCGGTGCACCAGAATGGGACAGCCCATCGGGAATCTGCAGACACAAGGCCGGCCACTGCTGTTCTGAGACTTCATTTCTACCACAGCAGCCAGGGAGCGGCCGACTTCCTCAGCTACCCTCCTGGGGACTATGTGGCTGAGGAGCTTTGTATAGATGCAGCCAAGGCGTGCAGTGAGTACTCGAGCTGTACAAGCCAGCATAATGCACCCCCATTCATGTGTTTTGCTGTAACTCGGGGCATAGGTCCCAAGATAAGGTTATCAAGAGGCCACAGTGAAACCTATCGGCAGAAAAAGCGTTGGCCCTTTCAATCATCTCAGTGCTTTGTTTACAGTCTGTCTAACTTTGTTTACTCTGTTGAAGCACAAGCATGAAATATGGTAGCATTGCTTTGCTTGGTGTTTTTTTACCTTTGCTGAGGTACAACTTAAGAGCCAATAAAAGTATGATGCAACTAATACACAGAGCAGGGACATGCGGGGGTTGAGGGTGGGTCTAGACTAGCCTGCATGTTGTTGGGATCGCATGTTATGTGTTTGATGATGAACTAAACACAACTGACATTTTGTTAATCTTTATTGCCCTTTTTCTCACCTGTGTTTTGGCAAAACAAACAGATTGTATTCCAAAGCATATTCTGTTATGCAGTCCTCTGAATTGACCCTCAATTAGCACAGTTTCTACAAGTGTACCATATTTGTTTTGTTCAATAATTCATATGGATGAACCAGTAAAATTGATTTGGATCGAGCTTGTAACAGACAGCACAGCTAACCTGTACCGTTTCATGGGTAAGACATGTTACATAACTGACCTCACAGACCATAATGTGGAGTCTCTTTCTTTGTCTGCTTTAGGTATATCACCTCTGTACTGCAGCCTTTTTGGTCTCTTCCGAGAACGAGACCGCTTGTGGTTTTCACCCAACCACATCTTTCAGCTTGATGAACTGGCTTCAGAAGATGTGTTTTTCAGGATAAGGTAGCTTGCATTGTTTTGCTTCTGCATTGCCTTTTGAGTATCTGTTCCAGATAAAATTTAAATATCCCCTTTGATTTTTTTGCATTTTCTTCACCAACATGTTTACAGGTACTACTTCCCTGGCTGGTACAGTGGTGGTGCATCCCGGGCATATCGATATGGGGTCGCCAAGGGGTCCGAAAGCCCTGTCCTTGATGACTTTGTGATGTTGTACCTTTTCTCTCAGGTGAGTACTTCAGTATTTAGCCAACCCCTTTATTACATAAACTGGTTCAAAATGAGACCTTTTTAAAAGAGGGTCAGTTAAACGATAATATTCAATCCAAAATTGTATTTTTTTGTTTCGTACATTACCTTGCAATTCAGCATTGTAGATCTGTTTGTCCATGGATGTCTTTGGTCAGAAGGATTTCAGAAAAAACAACAGGGAGGTACCAAGAGAGCTGACACTTTCAGTGAGTGCGGTTATAGCCCTCATGTGAGAGGGAACTCAGGGGCCGTCCAGACGAAAACGCTCTTTGGTGGAAACGCACATTTATTGCATCATATTGGCCGATCATCCACACGGATCCTGTAAACGCAGCGCCTGGAAAACGCCCTTTTTTGAAAACACCCTTTTTTGAAAACGGGTCTCAGGGTGGAAAAATCAGAAAACGCAGTCCTCCCGTTCTCTTGTGGACGGCGAATCCGCATACTTTCCAAAACGATGACGCCATCGCCATTTTCCGTCTACTGCCTGTTTGTAAACAGCGCGCAAACTTAATGCGCATGCTCCGTTTCTTCGTCTCCGCCTCTTCCTCTCCGCCTTTGGTGAGGCGCTGGAGGCCTGGAATATGAACTACAGTGTTTTGAGTCGTTTTCAGTGGATCCGTGTGTATGCAAATATTAATGAAATGGTGCCAAGGAAGACGGAGGAAAAAAAGATCGTTTTGGTACATGTGGACTAGGCCTCAGTCTTTGAGAGCAATTTTGCTACTTGCATGCAAAGATCCACACCTCAGTGTGCACAAAAAAGTGAACATGAGGGCAAAATTTAATTCACAGTATTTTGTGTGGTCATTGCAGACTCAGAGCAGAGCTGTTGTCCAAAAGTCTAATTGTTTGTAGTGAAGTTCCTGCCCTTTTGAAAGGTTACAGTCAGTATGCCAGTGAGGCTCGATTACTGCCGCTGCAATGCAAGAAGCTGCTGCAGACTGTTAAGACTTGACACATTTTTGATATGGCTATGTCAGTCTTCAGGTTTTTTCAGTCATGGAATATGGCTATTTTCTATGCCACACTGAACTCCTGTGTCAGCTGACAGGAATCTCATGTTTCAATACCTTTCTTTCATCAGTCAGAGAAAGTAAAAGTTGGCGCACTTTAGGCGACAAATGGACTAAGCACAGGATCATCGTTCATATTTGACAGTTTGATGGGAGTTTGGTGAGACACCCATCACTCAATCCAAGAGAGAGAGGGATGGCTCTCTCTCCTGATCCAACTATACTCTTTGTGTCAATGGATGCGCACAGACAAAATGCAGCAACAATCTGCAGTTGATACGACAGCTTAAAATCTTCCATTCCATTTTTTTTTTTTTTTCCATTTTTGGCAGATTTTTGCTGCATCAAAGTGGGTTTTAGTGCCTTAGTGGCCACAAGAGGAAAGTTTCCCCACAGAGTTTCCTCTGGTGTTGTGTGTTTTGATTAGAGTAGATTTCAATTTTGCGGCCTATCTGTTGGCTGTATTAGTATTTGGTCAAAGTCAACATAGTTGTTTTATTTTTTGTGCACGGACAGGAGGAGAAAAGTCCTATAGAGACGTCTTCAGACATATCACCTGAGTCCTGAATGCCCTCAGTCAAGGAATGATTTGTATAGGCCACATTGTAATGGAGAGAAGATGTGTATTATGGGTGAATCCAGGTAACATGAGTCAATAATATGACGGGAGCTGAACTCAGTATGACCTGAAGGATTATGTGGAATTATGCCTGTGCTGTTGGCCTGGGAAAAGCCTATAAGGGCGAAGGGAAGCACCACTGCGAGGGTCATTTGAGGGTGCAGCACACCATGTGTTTGGCAGCAAGTAAGCCAATACACATGCCTTCCTTCAGTCCAGATGGATGTTTAGTTTTTCTTTGTGAAGGATACGATGAATTCCTCACAATCTAATCTCGAGCTGAGCCTCTGTGTTTGTGATAAAGTAAGGCTATGTCTGTCTCTGTATTCGCCAGTTGAAGGCTAACTAAAGGCCCCCACACACAGCCCAGACTCAAACCAATGGCCGACTGCCTATATCCGACCACTCCGTTGCCTCTCGCCTGACACGTTCGGCAGAAAAGTTGCATTGAAACATACCACTTCAATGGCTGCCAACTCCACAGTAGCGTGTAGGTTCTGCACTTGCGCGAGATGCAATGAGTCTCCTTAACATTGGGTGGCGCTAGTCTCGTGCCAGTAATCCAAAGCATGAAAACAGGAAATGACAGAACGGAGTGCATAGAAAAACAAAGCGCACACCATAGAGTTCAGTGGCGCACACAAGTATTCCGCCCCTCGCACACACCGCACTGATTCACTAGCACACCGCCAATCGGAATGGTCATACAGCTAGCACACAACCAATCAGAGTATCCAATGGCTCAGACGGACAACAGCCAGCGTTCTCAGACTTCGCAAGTTGAATTGGAGCAGACGCTGTCCACACGGTTCTAAAGCTTCCAACGCAGCTGAACACACCAAACAGAAATGGACTATAAACTATAATAATTTCTGCCGACCACTCAAAATGCCGTAAAACCCTTGTCACATTGACCCGTTCACACACACATTCATACACTGATTGTAGAGGCTGCCATGCAAAGTATTGACCTGCTTTACTGGAGCAACACATCACCTCCTGTATATAGATATTCAAATAATTCTCAGTATCAAACCCCTGTCTGTCTCTCCATTCACCAGTTGAAAATGAAATAAAGTAACAATGCATCTCATCTTTTTCATAATGTCCTTCTATTAATGATGAATACTACTATTTGGCTAAGATCCAGTGTATGGTCCTCTGGATTCAGACCGAAGCAAATAAACAAATAAAAAAATGTTGCTCATACTGACTTATTACAATCCAAGCAAAAAGTTGCTAGCATGACATCAAACCAACTGACAGGAAGCTTATTCATTAATCAGTTGTGGTTAGTTGTCATCCTATATCTTTAGTCATACATGGAAATGTCTGTTCAAGAAATAACTGACGGCAAGTTATTTTGTACCTTACTTTTCTCCAAGCTGGTCTTTATCTTCTCTTGTTGTCGTGAGAGGTACATGATAAAGATAAAGATGTAGTTGTATATCAGTATCTGTCCTCAGTACTGACAGGTACGTAGAAACAGAGGAAGAACGGGAACACGAACAGTAGATAAATGCATCTGCATAGCACTGGAATTCATTTTATTCAATAAACAAGCTGCAGCACCATTAACTTGTAAGCCGCTAGGGAGAAGCCTTTTTAATTCAGCCTTGCAATGTTATTATAAAACAAAATGAAACGGAGTGGATATAAACTTAGCCTGACACTGTTCCCTTGATGAGAACTCAACCCAAGTACAGGACTGAGACTGTGAATGGGTCTCTCATCTCAACTTATCTCTGTTTGCAGTGGAGAAATGATTTTGTCAGTGGTTTGGTGAAGATCCCCAACTCCCATGAGACTCAAGAAGAGTGCCTGGGCATGGCTGTACTTGACATGACAAGAACAGCCAAGGAGAGACAGCAGTCGCCGCTGGACATTTACCACACTATAAGGTACTGGTGAAAAACATGCTTTCACTCTGATTCTTGTGGAATTATCTGAAATGAACTCCAAGTAAGCACTAATTGATGTAATGTTGAATTTGGTGCCACGCAAAACCAGATTTACCCCCAAGAATGCTATTTTGAGTCCCTACTTTGAGGAATATTAATGCATGTTTCAACTTTTTGTTTGTTTGGTTTCCAAAAGCGGCTGTGCAAAAACGTTGCCGAATTAATTTTAATTAGAAGTTATGCTCATATTTGAAAAAATATCTGACCGGCAAGTAACTTAATAAGTAAGAAACTGACAGAGGATTCAATCATTAATTGCAGTACTCTGTACATGTCTTATTGAATATAAGCGCTTTATTACCAGCATAAGAACACAATAAAATAATTAGAACTGCGGGTGATAAAAACATTTAGAAACCAATGGATAAAAAAAAATGTTTTCCCTCTTGCATATTTCTAGCTACAAGTCCTTCTTGCCAAAGGACATGCGAGCTCAGATCCAAGATTGCAACTTCTTGACACGCAAGCGAATCCGCTTCCGCTTCAAGCGCTTCATCCAGCAGTTCAGCCAGTGTCGGACCACAGCTCGCGACCTCAAACTCAAGTACCTCATCAGCATGGAGTCCCTGGAGAAGACCTTCTACATAGAGACCTTCCAGGTCAGGGAACCATCCACTGGACAGCTCATCATCCTGGTGGCAGCAGACAGTGGCATCCAGTGGTGTCGAGAGAAATTGAAAGATTCTGACCAGGTTGGTATCATGATCTCTGAGTAAGCATTGTTCTGTTTCTTTCTTTGGTCCTTTGGGAGTCGGTGGCGATAATTTGTTTACATGAGTTGTTTTCTGTGCTGTGTGTCCAGGAGCTGCAGACCTTGTGTGACTTCCCTGATGTCACTGACATCAGCATCAAACAAGCCAGCAAGGAGGGTGCTGCAGAGAGTCGAGTGGTCACCATCAACAAACAAGATGGAAAAAATTTGGTAATTTCACTTTAGGGATGTCTGTCTGTACTTGTAAGCATAGACCTTATAAAACATCGACACAGTCTCCGTGACGTCATTCGTAGGTTTCTGAAGAGCCATTGTAAAGCTCAGTGTGGTGCCTTCAGGGATGGCCAAAATGGTCAAAGTGCAGCATGGTGGAGCTGAGGCAGGCCAAATGAAGCCTGGTTACTCACAGCTAGCTGTCGATCAAACCTTTAAGCCTTGATATAATTTAAGCAAGCTAATATATAAAAATTCCCCCATACAGTTGTCACAAATGGGGAAATTAGCTTTTTGGACCAAGCTGTACCTGTTAATTTCTGCTGGATCTTTAATGATTGACTCCCTTTTGGAGCCAGCCACAAGAGGGCATTTGAGGAACTGCAGTTTTTGGTACTTACTTTACTTATTGCGTTGGCGTAATTTTTCCACCCCAGAGGTTGCCACTTGATTGTCAGCATGCAAAGAGACTCCTTTCTGACTACAGTATGTTGGCAATTTCTGTAACACTGGATGACAACCTCTCGGTGGGTTGTGAAAGTTTAAAAAGTTAAATAGAGAGAAAAATAATACACCATTCAGTGGTAGTTGGAGAATGGTGAATGTTTACACATCATGTCTAACAGTGTTTTTTATATATTTCAGGAGCTGGAGTTCTCTAGCCTGTCTGAAGCTCTCTCCTTTGTGTCCCTCATTGATGGTTACTATCGGCTGACTACAGACGCACATCACTACCTTTGTAAAGAAGTGGCTCCTCCAAGACTCGTGGAGTCCATCGCCTCCCATTGCCACGGCCCCATCTCGTAAGTGAAGAATAACAAAGCTTTACTTATTTTCTAACCAAGTCATTTGTACCGGCTGTCACTTAATTAAAAAAAAAAAACAACAAATAAGTTTCGACAAATTGTTGTACTTTTTTCTTTGTTGTTGCAGAATGGAGTTTGCAGTCAGTCGGCTTCAGAAAAGTGGAAACAAGCAAGGATTGTTCATTTTGAGATGCAGTCCTAAAGACTTCAACAAGTATTTTCTGACTTTCCCTGTTGAGGTAGGTAACACTCATATGTGGGAATTTTGAACCTTTTAACATTTGTATTGATAATTCAGAGGACAGACAGGAATACAGTAAATATTCTCCAGCTGTGACTGAGAACCTTACTTTGATTTCATTTTAAACAAAACTTTTTAGCTTTTTTTTTTTTTTGTTCATTTAACAAAATTAATCAAACTTCTCAACTTCTTTAATGTAATCTTTGATATATGAGAAACAGTAGTACTTGCTAAATAACTTGAACGTTGACAAGGTTATCTGTTAAATCATCAGGATGTAATTGATCTTAGAGTTGGGAAAAAGACTACGCTTAGACTGATAATAGCACTGTGTCCAAAAACAAAGCCTCATTGTTTTATTGGTGCCAAAACAAAGGGCTTTGACAGGGAGCACTTAATCCTGGCTGAACTGATGCTACACACATTCAAGGCAGAATACCTTCTTGCATGTAACATGTAGCATTGCATTAGGTTATAGTTGTAAAATCCTGCCTAATCCAGTGCTACTCTCCTTGTGAACATGGTGGAAGAATCTGCACCGTAAAGTAATACAATTTTTGAGAGCTTCTAGTTTTATTACCCCCCTCCAAGTGTTTTCATTTCATAGTTAAACCACCTGGACTAGCGTCACAGTCAAACTCAGACTCAGTGTTGTATTACTGTCCGATCAAATGAATTTCTACTACAGCGGCACAATTAGTTGAAATATTATCGAAATCGCAATATGGCCAAGTGCTGTAGTAATGCTGAGATGTCCTGGCCTGCAAATCTTTTTCTCCAGATGTAAGAAAGAAAGAAAGACATGTTTGTTTGGTAAAGACCAACAAATGTCTTCATGATGCAAAGACGATCATTTCCGTTTATCATGAATTATAAAGATATTATATCATCTGTCTCAATATGATTATTTTTTTCCATAATGTGCAGCCTCTCATTTCAAACCGCTCTGCCCTTCTCTTTGTGTCTTCTAGGTCTATGATACTGTAGAATACAAACACTGCCAGATAACCAGGTCTGCCAATGGGGAGTTTAACCTCAGTGGAACCAAAAGAAACTTCAGCAGCTTGCAGGAACTACTCTGCTGCTACCAAAAGGAAACTGTGCGTTCTGACAGCATCATTTTCCAGTTCAGCAAGTGCTGTCCACCTAAATCCAAAGGTAAAACTAACAGACTCTGGATTTATTAAATTTAGGAAATAGATTGCTGGTAGATTAATGACTGTATAATTAAAGTGGCTACATGTTTTTTTATATAGACAGGATGTCATTTTTATTTGCATGCACAGCACACGCGGTGGCAAAAATTATTGAGTTGAGCAGAAAGGAGTTGAGGAAGAGAATCTTCATAACTGTGAATTGTAGAAAATGTCACAGAAGGATGCACCCCTTTTTTATCCCTCTCTATCCAGTGATTTATAAGCATAGTTTAATTAATTAGTTTAAACACTTAAGATTTCAATCACATGTGTATAATCACATGTGTATATCGGAATCTGCTGCCCATTGACAAGCACATTAAGTGAGCTGGTCAGACTGGTTTCCCCTGATGCCTCCAGCTGTAGGCAGCTAGTTTTTAAGATCTGCCGAACACAGACAACATTTTGAACTGCTGTTAAGAAAATCTGTCCCCAAATAAGGAATCAACTGCCCTTTACGAGTTGAAGTTTATCTTGAGCACCCTTATGTGATGCTTATCACATAATGGTAAAATAAAGCCAGTATGGTAGAATAATTTAAAGTGAGGTAGAGTATTGATTGTCTAAATTGAGATGCATGGAGTACAAACTGACAACCAGGATGACTCACTGGTGTCTCAGTGTCTGTGCTTTTGTAATTAAACCACAACGGATCTGAGCTAGCATGTGGTAACATGGTAAATAAATTACCACAGAATTTCATAATGAAGATAGTATGAGTTTGTCACATAGTCTATCTCTGACCCACGTTGTAATTTCCGAAGTTACTCTGTCAGTTTTTTCAACTTATTTAATTATAAAAAATGTTCTTGTCTGAAAGATTGTTTTCTTTTCTCTCCACCAACAGAAAAGTCCTGCCTCCTCGTGTGCAGGAGCAACAAGGGCTCTGAAGTGCCTCTCTCTCCATCACTACATCGACACAACATCAGTCAAATGGTGTTTCACAAGATTAGGAAAGAAGATCTGGAATTTGTGAGTCAACTTTGCATGTTCATGTCTATCATATTCCCTTGCCTGCACATAAAAATGTACAGAATTATATGGGTTTAGAGTTACAACTACAATAATGGTCTTCCTTTCAGATGGAGAGTCTGGGTCAAGGGACATTTACCAAGATCTTCAAAGGGGTTCGCAAGGAGCTGGGAGACTATGGACTAGTGCACCAAACTGAAGTAGTCATGAAAGTCCTGGACCAGGCCCACAGGAATTATTCTGAGGTCTGTGGCTATAAGGATGTGCAAAATGTTTTGTTTTGCAGACACAAATTTGTTATTGTTAAAAACACAATGAAAAGATATTGAAGGTTGCTGCATTGTAAGGAAACATGAACCTGAAACAGATTTACTGACAGTGGCAGAGAGGAAAACTGCAGCTTTATTTAGGCAGCGGCTGATAATTTATTTTGCTTTGGTGGATTTCTAACCATTGTTTAGATCGTATTTTTTTAATCGCGCACTGTCTTATGGATCACATTAGCATAGAGCTAAAATGATTTGCCGATTAATTCATTTATCGGTTGACTTAAAATTAACTGAAATTTTACTGGTGATAATCACTTAATCGTCTCAGTCATTCTTCAGGCAAAAATGTCAAACCTTCAAAGGTTTCTAATCCTCAAATTTTAAGATTTGCTGCTTTTCTTTGTCATCAAGACTGTAATTTGGGAAGATACCCACTTGTTACATCTGAGACTTTTGATTTTGAGAGTTCTGATTTTGTCTCCGATCACTCACATTAATAGAGCATGGAGACTGTGTCTTTTAATAGCCAGTATTAATGTGGGCACTTGACTATTGTGCTTAGAAGGACATGAAAAATCGTGGACTTATTTTTTAATTGAATATTAAAATGATACGTACATTCTGGTAATCATGTGCACAAAAATAATTTGGGTCTTCTGTGTTCTCTCGTCCTGCAGTCGTTCTTTGAAGCCGCCAGCATGATGAGCCAGTTGTCCCATAAGCACCTGATCCTTAACTATGGCGTGTGCGTCTGCGGAGAAGAGAGTAAGTCAGTCTCAGAGGCACACTAGCCATGTTTAGAATAGAATAGATGTTTGTCATTGTTTCAGAAACAACGAAACACAGATAGCAGCCCTTCCTCTGACAAATATATATTAAATATAAACAAGAATATAAAATAAAGTAGAAAAAAATCGTAGGATGTATACAACAATGATACAATATGTATAACAAGATAAATAGAGAAAGAAACAAAAGATTCAAGTAGTGACAAGATAAACAGACAAAAGATTCAATCACTGCTATAATGCACACAGCAGTCAGCAGAAACAGCTGATCCATCATGAGAGTTGAATGTTCGCTAAGTCAGAGTTTATTCAGCAAATCCATTTCCATTAAACATTTTGCATATTAACTCTCCTTCCTAAAAAGACAAAAAACACCTCAAGAGAGTGTACAATTTTTATTTTTTTTGTGAATTAGAGGAACTTTTTTAGAATTTTTCCATTTCCAAAAAAATTCTAATGCGATATTCTTCAAAATGCACATAAAATTCTTTATGGAAACACGGCTAGTGTCAACTTGTTAGCAAACTGTCTGTCCTCATTCAACATTATAGAAGAAGAAGAAAAAGAAGAACCCTCTCCCTCAGTTGCCATTCATTTGATGGACATTATGAGCTTATGTCCTTATGGTCTAATGATGGCAAGAGTCTGCCATGCTTGACTTTAATCTTGACCAGACGCTATTAGCCTGAGGCTCAGTGCAGTGATTATACCACAGGCCTGGTGTGCTATTCTTAGGAGGATTACAATACCCTTCCCCAGAAACTCTTTAACCTGACCACTCTCCCTTCACCTCACAGGACTTCTGATGTTACTATAGGCAGCCAGTCACATGTCTGCATTGCTTCCTGTCTTTATTATCAGTGTTGGCTTTGATCAGTTGGAAATTTCAATATGATTTGGAAAGAAATATCTGCAAATTTGACTACTGGCAAAGCAACTTGCAGTAGATTTGTTGTAGTAGTGTAGAACTTCTGGTCATTATTTGTACAGATTGCAATAGCTGTCAGTGTACTAGACCCTTTGATGTACATTAAATGTAATGTGACATCAAGATATCTCAATTCAATCACTGTAGAGTTTAGAAGAACATTTTACAGCTGATACACTAAACAAAACCATCACCTTCATCCAAAATAATGGAGGCAAATTGTGTAATGGTCAATACACTAAGGAAACTCAAATATAATATATCATATCCTTGACAGTTTCTTAAGCATTGCAATACCTGCTCTCTCCTTGCATGCAGCTATGGTTAACACTGCATGCAAAGTGGCTCATATTGATGTTTAAAGGGGCTTAGCAGACTCCATTTCTATACCAACGTTAGCCACTGTTGCTCTTTATTAGCAGAGCAGAGACAAAGCACTCGAGAATTTGCATTTAGTCTTTGGACTGTCGTAGAAAATGTTATCGTTCACACATAAATCTACAGTCTAGCAGCATTAAACAACATCAAAAAATCGTCCACAGAATTGTTTAGGCAACCAAGAGAGACAGGGAAGGTCTCATTCTTTATGGCACGTTACAATCAGCTCACTTCGGCTCACCTCAGCTAAAAATAAAGATGTGTTTTCTTTCAGATATCATGGTGCAGGAGTATGTGAAGTTTGGTTCACTGGACACCTATTTGAAGAAGAACAAAAACTCCATTAACATCCTGTGGAAGCTGGAGGTGGCTAAACAGCTGGCCTGGGCAATGAACTTCCTGGTAGGAATCTGCATTTAGAACAAGATGTGTTAATAAGTGTAATTTGGTACACATACTTTAATACTGAAATACTGAAAAGTGATTGAGTGATTGGTTTCTTTGTGTTGGTAAGAGAATGATTCATCTCTTCTTTTCTGAATCTACAGGAAGAAAAACATCTTGTCCATGGAAATGTCTGTGCTAAAAACGTTCTTCTGATCAGAGAAGACGATCGGAGGGCTGGGAACCCCCCCTTCATCAAACTGAGCGACCCTGGCATCAGCATCACTGTCCTGCCCAAAGAAAGTGAGTTTATGTCCGACCTCAGCCGAAGTGTAATACATGTGTCCAATCAGCAGGGGGCAGTGGTTGGTTAAATGTTTTTGTTTCTGATCAGTCCTGATTGAGAGGATCCCTTGGGTGCCCCCTGAGTGTATCGGGGATCCTGCCAACCTGAGCCTGGCTGCAGACAAGTGGAGCTTTGGCACCACACTATGGGAGATCTGCAGTGGTGGGGAGAAACCATTAGCAACACTGGACAACACTAAGGTAGGGCTGGGTGCTATGACCTAAAATATATCCTATATTAAATTTCAGATTTCCCAATATGTATTTAGATTCTTTATATCATCAGCAATTGTGTATAAACATTACTTGTATCTGTCACTGATCAACTATACTAAGTCTTGATTTGTTTTTGCAGAAAATGCTATTCTACGAGGACCACCACCAGCTTCCTGCACCAAAGTGGACTGAACTGGCAAATCTGATCACCAGCTGCATGGACTACGAGCCCACATTCAGGCCGACATTTCGTGCCGTCATCCGGGACCTCCACAGCCTCTTCACACCAGGTCGGTCTGTAGCTCTGATCAGCTGCTCAGCCACACTGCCCCTCCTGGTGTCCCAACAGGGAATCTAGGTCACACCAGTGTAGAATCTCAAATGTCTCCAGACACTTACCCCCAGACCTCACTCATATTTATCATGGTGTCTTCAGGAATATGCCAGTGAAGAGTCTCAGCTCCTAGTCTTCATTAGGTCAACATTAGCTACTGTATGAAATGAGTAGAGGAATGGAGTAGATGAGAAAATCAATATAAATTTCATCTCTCTGTGATTAGATTGGTCTTAGATAGGATTAAGTTAGCTTTTTTGCCAAGAGGAACCAGTGCTGGAGAGACTTAAGGGTTCACTTTAGCTTGTCTAATTTGACTTTAAATCTCTCAATAGGTGTTGATTCGCACAATTTCTGAGCTGTCTTTTTATCTATTGAATGATTCTTGTCTTTGTGTCCCAAGATTATGAATTGATCGTGGACAGTGACATCCTGCCAAACAGGACAGTGGGCCCTGGCTGGTCGACGGGAGGTTTTGAGAGTCAGGAGCCAGCTCAGTTTGAAGAGAGACACCTCATATTCTTACAGCAGCTGGGAAAGGTTTGTAGTTGTGTAGAAACTGTGAGTTTAAGTGCAAATCAATCTCATGTTAATAAGCTTGGCTTACCTTGCTTGAAATATGTTCTTTTTCCAGTATGGTGCGAGATGCTTTTTTCTTTGAATTCCGTGGGTTAAGACATTTTTAGCATGCATTTCTTCAAAAGGGACTGAACCCTAAGTCAGGCAGTGTTTGTGTCATGTTGTAGTTGTTACGATTTTGAGGCATATGTGGTTAATCATATTTTTTATATTTCTTATATACCTTTTTTATATTTGTTATGAATGGATTATTATATATATTTAGCCAGTAACTGAGATGCTAACATTTCCTTTGTCTGTACCACATGCCACACTTCTTTTCATCTAGTTATCAAGCGAGCAGTTTGTCCTCCATTTACTAATCTGCAGATATAGTGGCACAAGTCAATCAAAAATAATACAAATTGCACTACACCATGCTTAATTCACTAAATGTTTTCTGCTGTTGTGCTGGAGAAGAGTTGTGTGATGTTTTTTGATTTTGATAGACGAGCATTGAAGTTCACATTGGTCTGCATCTGGCCCTGTGTCCCCTCTTTTTCTCTAAGAAATAGAGTAAAATATCAGAATCAGAATGAGATTTATTGCCAGGTAGGTTTTTACACAGACGAGGAATTTGTCTTTGTGCAATGGTGCTTAAAATAAAATATACAATCACACAGAAAATAAAAAGATGAATATATAAATCACACAGAAATATACAAGAATAAAGTACTTTTTAAAGAAATATAGATAAATAAAGATAAGAAGTATAAGAAAAGATAGGAAAACTGTACAGAAGACGGGAGTGCATTAATGTAATGAAATTAAAGTAATGACTGCTCACTTCAGTTGTTCTTCTCTTCAAGGGAAACTTTGGCAGTGTGGAGATGTGTAGATATGACCCGCTTCAGGACAACACTGGAGAGGTAGTTGCTGTGAAGAAACTCCAGCACAGCACTGCAGAGCACATTCGGGACTTTGAGCGAGAGATTGAGATCCTGAAATCTCTGCAGCACGAGAACATTGTCAAGTACAAAGGCGTTTGCTACAGCGCAGGTACAGCTGACTTGTAACTAATACCCTCAATTCTCCTAATATGCCAGAGTTGAAAACTGCTCAGCAAGTTTAAACATATTCAGTCCTCTATGCACAGAATACTGAATATGTTTATTCAACAGTTTCATGGTTAAATGAGGATACTACACTTAAGACTTTTGTGGCTGACACAGTTTTGGCTTCTTTCAGGACGACGAAATCTCCGTCTCATTATGGAATATCTTCCCTTTGGAAGTCTGCGAGATTACCTCATGAAAAACAAGGAGCGGTTCGACCACAAGAAGCTTGTGCATTACACGTCTCAGATCTGCAAGGTATTTGCCCCTTTACAGTTTTGTCACATGCCGACCACCAGAGCTACAGATGTGATAAATTGTTGTTTTTCCTCTGTGTGTTCACAGGGTATGGAGTATCTGTCAAACAAGCGTTATATCCACAGAGACCTGGCAACACGAAATATACTTGTGGAAAGTGAGCTGAGAGTGAAGATCGGAGATTTCGGCCTCACCAAAGTTCTGCCTCAGGACAAAGAGTACTACATGGTCAAAGAGCCAGGAGAGAGTCCCATTTTCTGGTCAGGCTTCTCTTATTTTTAATTTTAGTGTTTTTAGTGTTTTTATCTCTTCAGCCTCATCATGTGAAGAAGTATGATTTTATGTAAGAAAATTGTGCCCATACTTGTTTGTGTTCAATTTTATCAAAACTTAGCCTTTTGTAGAGGTTTAATGCTACGATTCCAAAACATGACACCTGTCCTAGAGCTGAAGTCCATTTTTAAAACTAAAACTTTTAAAACCTTGTTTAGAGATGTCAGACAGTTAAGGTGTGTTGTTTTTTCTAGGTACGCCCCTGAGTCATTGACTGAGAGCAAGTTCTCTGTGGCGTCAGATGTCTGGAGCTTTGGAGTGGTGCTCTATGAGCTCTTCACACACAGTGACAAGAACAGCAGCCCTCCTGCAGTAAGTGATAACACACACTCACACACATGCATTGAGCTGCACATTTGTGGTGCACCTTTAGAAGAATTTCCCAGCCATTTACTTTGCAAACATTATTTTAATAGCAAAAACAAGTATTGTCAAAATGTTGCATCAGCCAGATCTTCAGAAAGACTCGGTGTGTGCTCTCATCACTCTGACCTCAAACGATCCCATTTTTTATTTAAGAAATTGGTGGAACCAATTTGCTACAGCTACCGGCGAGATATCAGATGCAGTGCATCTAGTTTGAATCCAACCCAGGGATCTTTGTTCATTGTCACCCCACTCTTTCCCCACATTTCCTGTTTGCCTCTCAACTTGTACTATAAATTAAAGGCAAAGAAGCTAATCTAGTGTAATTGAGCTCACAAAAAACAAATATATGGAAGCAGTGTGTTGGTTTGGTTCTTTTAAAACTCACAGGAATTGTGAGTGAACAAGTGAACAAATCGATTGACCACTAGGAACTGACCTGTAAACCTGTCAATGCTGTACAGACAATTTATGGATTTGACATCTGGTTAATTTTCTGCAAGAAGAACAAACAAGCCGAACAGTTCCATTGTCACAGCTCCAGGGGAAGAGGCTTTTCTTTAACCTCATACCTGAGCTGTTGCACCACAAGGTGTGTACACATGTGTAAGTGCGTTCAAATAAGGTCACCTTTTCTTAGTGTACATGCATGAGGAGTCTACTGAGCCAGAAGAAGGTACAATTAAACATAATTTCTGCATACCTTTCTCATGCCACACCTGACAAAGTGAAAGTATACTGCTGACTGTAATAATATTTCTCAGCTGAGGTTGCTTGGATGTTTGACTTTGCCTCAGCCATGACAGATTCATTGCTCAAGTTGTTGACTTAAAATACTGTATAACATCTTCTTTTTGTTTTCTGTAAATCAAATCAATTTTGAAGTGTGTCTGTCTCTTAGCTGTCTCCATTCTCCCCCTCAGGTTTTTATGTCCATGATGGGGAACGACAAACAGGGACAGTTAATTGTCTATCACCTCATCGAGCTCCTCAAGTCAGGCAGCAGGCTGCCTCAACCTCTGGGGTGTCCTGTGGAGGTAAGAACATTAGTTAGATGCCTTGTTGACATTATCTTTGTTTCATCTCTCTATGTCAAAAATAGTTATCTGTATTGTCTTACTCCTACTGAAATACAAATTAATAGCAACATTGTTTTCTGCACACAATTTTTA
>OMLP01014535.1:0-12497 GCA_900302685.1 Spondyliosoma cantharus
TTTCAAGCACCCCCAGAGGCCTGGAATATGAACTACAGCGTGTTGAGTCGTTTTCAGTGGATCCGTGTGGATGCAAATATTCTTGAAACGATGCCGAGGAAGACGGAGGAAGAAAAGATTGTTTTGGTAAGTGTGGACTAGGCCTTAGTTTTCCCTCATGTGCTCTTTTCATCCTTTTTTTGTACGTTCTTTTGTACGTCACTGTATACAGTGAAGAGGTGAGAGCATCTCTCCCTCTCTCTCCAGACTGTGCGTGTGTGTGCTGGTGGTGCTGAAGGGTTTTGAGGGGTGGTGTGGGGGTGTAGGTAAAGGTCAAAGCTGACAGCCATTTAGCAATGCTGCCAACAGCGCACCGAGGAAAACACATAGACAGACAGGCGGATGGAGGGAGAAGTGTGTGCAGAAACAGACATAAAGAATGAGGGAGATGGATGGCTGAGGGGTGGAGGAAGGGAGGGGGGTTAGCTAAATATCTCCTCAGATGGATGATGAATGGAAGGAAGAAGGGAATAAAGAGCAGAGGTGTGGATGGAAGGACGGGCAGACACATTTTAATCTTTACCAATCCCGGTTGGCCTCAATGAGACATCTGACCTGCTAACTAAGAGGAAGAGAAGTGAGACATTTATCTGGAGTAGTGTTCATCAGTAGAAGTGAACATGCACAACGCAACATTAGCCACGACTCGGCCATCGCTGTGGGGGTGTTGACGATATTTCTGTCACAATGCAAACAAAGATGACACTGCATTTGTACTCAGGTAAAATCTGGACGCTGTTATAAGTTATGGTTAAACAAGACGAGGACCCAAATGCAGACACACACAGGAGGCAGGAAATGGGGGAACAAAAAAAGCAAGCTTTATTAAACCAAGGAGACCAAGGAAACCCAAAAAAACAGTCACTAGGGACAAAAGAGAAGGTAGCAACTGAGAGCTAAAACAAAGTGCAAAACAAAAGAAAAAGTGCAAATCGATTACAAAAAAAGAGAACAGAAGAAACCAGTGGGGAAACACTCAGAGACACGACGGTGGAGGACAGAGTAGTAGCAAACAGGCGGACACCCACGAAGAACCGGAATAACAGGGATAAAGACAGAACGAACTGACCAAAGCAAGAGGGAGAACAATGACTTAATACTGACAAAACTAATGAGGGGCTGAGGAACAGGTGGAGAAGAGAGGGAAACTGACAGCTGTGCGAAGGAATGGAAAAAACACCGGGAAGGAAAAACACACCTGAGGAACCGAAAAGCAAGACAAGACATTTTCAAAATAAAACAGGAAACGAGAACATAAAAAAACTGGGATCCTAACAGAAGTGTAAGCAGGCGTAAACAGGTTACACTAAACTATTTGTTCCCTAGGGGTACATCAGCTTGTCACTGGGACCCTCTATAGCTGTTGTGCCCTTGACATTGAGTACTTTGTTGTACCCTTGTGGTTTTTATCTTAAAGAGCCCAGTCTTGTGCCACTGGTGGCAATTTTGTACCTAAGTTTAAGGGGACATGTATCTATCTTTTACTGCTTGAGAGCACACATGTAACATTTTTGCCTTCACAATGTGCACATAGTTACCTTGAGGTCCAATATTTAGCCCTTAAATTAGTGTAGACTGGACCTTGGGGGACAGAAATGCACTCCTACTGCATTTCTCATATGCCATATATGTTTGTCTGATGCTCACAGAAAAGGGTTTTATCAGTTAAAAATTCATATTCATATAAGATTTGCAAGCAGCACAAGGTTATCCAGTGTTAGTACGGGTTGTTATTCCTCCCAAACTGTCAGAGTATGGACATCACAGCTCAGTGCATGCAGATATAAAGTATAAAGACGACGTCTGACTCAGTCAGTCACATTATTGCAGAGAATTATTGTTTTGATTCAAACGCAATGCACCCAGTTCAGCTAAAAGCTGTTTGTCAACTGCCATTAAGCAACGACAGCAGTAGACGTTGAAGAAGAAGATGAAAAATAGGAAGACAAGATGAGGGAGAGGACGCCTTGACTGACAGTGCATTGTGACGAGTTCAAATGAGACGCAGGAGCTTGAGAAACAAACGCCAACTTATTTCAAATTAGCTTTGTGGGAAAGTTTCAGGTTTCCATTGAGCTCCGCCAGCACATGGTGGTGACAAGTGTACAGGGACAGTGTGACACCGTTGTTCGAAAGTTGAGCAATGTCTGAGTGGAAACTTGTCGACAATGCGAACAAATATCAGACGGCATCACCTAGATGTGTTAATCACAAGACCGACAAGGATCAAAGCTTTTTTTTTTTTTTTTTTACTGTTTTGCTGAACTTGTTCAAAGGGATTTTCCTTTACCCCACTGATTGAAAGTGAAAGTGAAAGACAGGAAAAGAAAAGAAACTGCCCCTCACCTGTTGTCTGTATTCTCTTCATGTCTGTGACATATTCTACACATATAGACATTAAAACATCCACATCAAGTGTGTCCAGCCTGTAACTCACAAGCACTTGACATGAATGCATAATTTCAGTCTCCTAGGACAAACACTGGCCACAAACGATGACCCACGATGACAAGAATCTGATATAGATTGAAATAAATACAGTACATGCTCTTGGTAAATCATGAGGTGCATATTCGCCCTATTGATTTTCCTTAAGATGTCTTAAAGTTGACTTGGTGAACCCAGCAGACACCCACTCTGACACTAAGGTGTAAGTCTGTATGAAAATAAAAAATACATGGAATTTCTATAGGAAGACTTTCTTTTGGAGTAAATGTTTGATAAAACTGCTGAGAAATTCATTTATTTTTCCATGAACAAGGTGCACATTACTTTGGAACCAGAACATAATGCATAACTCCAGCCTAAAAACAATAAACACCATCTGTAAGAGGATAAATACAAAATCTCTTGATATTAACTGCATTGTTTTTGTCCAGCTGTTCAGCCAAGCGAGAAGGTGCAAATACCAAACTAGAAAAGTATATCACTGACGATATAATAAACACCAAACAGCCATCACATCAACGTTTCAGCAGCTAGTCAGCATCCTGGCCTGACTTGAATATCAGCTGATGGATTTGAACTTCTTAAAAGATTTTCTATTGGGTGGACATTTCTTTCATTCTGCCAGCAGGTCCCACATAAAGCATTCAACATCTGATAGCACAAGGGTGTCATTTCTTGTAGATGACTTCTGCATGACTGTGGTAGATTGTTTTTAGGCCAAAGGGCATTCCATAAAGGAAAAGAGCGTCAACCTTCTCCTCTTCCCTGCTGGTGCAATGTTTAAAAGTAGTAGTGGGCCCTTCTGTTTGTGGCTGCCTTGCCCCTCCATCTTAATCAGGAGACTCTTAAGGCTGGCTGCAGTTGTTCATTAGGAGAGTGTGGCTGGTCATTATCTGGGGATGATACTGATGGTTGCTCGCTTATGTTAATGCTCAACAACTGGATCAGGGGAGCCCTTGCATCAAAACACCACCACTGTTGCTTCTGGGATGCTTCTGATGCAATTCTTTTGTAAGTAATCATTTTTTCTTCTCTTTCCTGCAGAAATCCTTTATTGGTAAAACAGGCCAGAAGCACATAATACGGCAAGTTTATTTTTATGCACAATATGGGTAAATAGTAACAGTTGATGAGACTGCACACAAGTACATTGTCTATGAGTCTATGCATGGTAACAGCTTTTCCACAGCACACTGAAGCATGGGCGTAGCACTGTGGCACACTATACATAGAGGTGTTCATTGGACTAGTGCTTAGCTTATCATGAGTAGTTGTGTTTCTGCAGCATCAGTAAGGGAATTACACTTTGGTTTAATTAATGATGTGTGAAAAGGAACACATCATATCATACAGTTTTCCATCGTCTTCAGTGGGTTTTTAACACAACACTGTTAGTACAAGCCAGTAGGATTTAACATAGCTTGGTTTAATATAGCCAAGTGACTTTTTCTATAGTTAGCTACAATATAGAAGTTTTGACTCACCGATGCAAAGAAAAGCATGTTCTCTGGCATCAGGCCTCTATACCCATGGGCGTAGGATTGGGTAGGGACGCTAGGGACATATCGCCACCAATATAGACTACGTTATTATAATGGTACACACACACTTGACATATCTTGTTCTCTACTAGTCCCGCCTCCCTAAACCAATATCGCTAATAGTATTGGCTTTGCATGTTCTTGCTAACGTGTGACAGGCCGGTTCATGAATATGGGCCGGCTGTACTAGCTAGCTACATACTGGTTGAATTTATACGTGCCAAAGTCGTTCTGTACATCCAGGGATGAATACAATTAGAAGAACTGTCACGTTAGCCAACATTTGTTATGTGCTATTTTGATCAAAATCCGACAGATGTAGCAACGGCACAATTGTGTATGTGTGTTATTGAGGATTTATTTTTGGTAATTTGGGGGTTTTGTTTGATTGTTTGTTTGAAGTCTCTAGTGTGCACACTCTAAGGGTCCCACAACATCGAAGATCACATATTTTCATAGCCAAGGAGATAGCTATTTTAGCTTCATGCACCACTGAACAGCTTTCATAGGAATGAATGGGGCTCCGTCTCCAACACTGCGTCCAGATTTTAATGTAACATCCTTGTGTCAAACCTTGGATGACTTCCCCCACTCTTTATAATAAACAAAACAAAGTTGAATAATGTCTAGGAATGTTACACATTAAAACTCTGATATTATGTCCACTTTACTTTTCTCCTGATAGTAATGGGAAGTAAGAAGCAGAATAATTTGGTATTACTCCCGGGCTCACCAACAGGTCACCGACTATGACTAATAAGTTTCCAGCCTTCAGGATTGCAAGGTGTGCAGGCACAGACCACTCGCCTCTTCAGCCTGCCACCATTTAAGTTCATTTGTTTTGCTATCAGGGATGTTGTAGCGGGGACACAGGCGAGCCGCATCCCTCAAATGGCTCCCCGGGGAAAGCGCAGGAGCAGGAGAGTGGAGAACAAGGTGACATGTCTAAAACCAGGAAATATGGACAAGGAGGCTAAATCAGGATGCATGAACAGAGTGGAGGAGCAACGAGGAAATATGAGGAGGGGAGTGATGCAGAAAGAAAGCAAAGGTTGTATGTGGAGGGCATGAGAGAGACGAGAGAGAGGGAAAGAAAGAGGAACAGAAAGGGCAGCAGGCTCAAGAGAGGGAAGAAGAGAAGAAGAGAAAGAGTAAAGAGTAAGAGAGGAGGAGGAGGAAAGATAACGATTAAAAAGAATCTCTGAGGTCTTGCTTGTCCAGGTGTGTGTGTGTGTGTGTGTGTGTGTCGCATGTGTTTGTGTGTGTGTGTGTTGGTGTATGCGTGTTAAGGATGAATGCACTTGCAAGAGGGGGTAGACGGATGAGAGCCACCGACTGAAGTGACACTGCATCCCTCCTCTCATCATCCCAAAGACTCATGGGGCACCACACGCATACACCAACACACACACACACACACACACTGACACACACACACACACTAAGTACACACGAAGTACACACATAGTGTAGAAAGAGAACAAGAAAGCAAAAGAAAAGATGTGAGGAAGGACAGAACAGGAGGGACAATGTGTCAGTCCACAGGGAGTTACATCAGGCTGAGACACCCAGTTCCACTGCATCAAACCATGCGATTGTTCCAACAGGGACCACTCATTCAGCTCTGCTCTTTGTCTCTGGAGTCGTAGAGAAGGTTGAGAGGGCCTCAGATGCAGATAGGAGTCGTTTTGTCAGTTGGCATGGGCAGCTCAGTGGTTCAGAGCGAAAGGTGTGCACACTGAGTACAAGCTAAGACGATGGATGGAGCGATCCATGGTAACACGCACTAAAAACTGTTTCAACATCTTCGCTATGATTCTGCAAAAAAAAAAAACCCATCCCCAGTGATTGGTGAGGAAAAAAGTCCAGCAAGAAACCATATAAAACAGCAGCACTACAACACATTAAAGGGTTACTTTATCTCTCCGACAGGTCCCATGGCAACAGCTTCAGGGATGAATACCAGGGCGAAGAAGAATTAGAGCAACGTCGAACTGATAAGTCAGCAAATGTTAACGCCATTCTGGAGTCCACAGATAAGATTGGGAAGAGCACTTAGCACTTGTGTACGCATAACGTTTTATGTTTAGTGAGATTTAATCATGTTAAAGTGTTAACAATAAAAGCGTCATCCACTTCATTTTGGTGTCCTTCTGCCTGCAGTGTGACTCCCACTGGCATACTGCTGCAACACAGATGACTCTGAGATTAAATCAGGGGATCAGGGCCTGTGTTTATCAAAAAACCTCAGAATAGCTCCCATGGAGAGTCGTCGCAGGACCAAAAATCCGCCTTCACCAGGGTACAGTTTGAGGTATTCCTAAATATTCCCAAACACTCTCAGCAGGAAGTTCTCCTTTGAAAGTGAATGATAACTATTTGTGACACAGCTGTAAAATGTAACTGAGTCATTCTATGGAAGTGTCCGTGGCCTTTACAGGAAAATGACCCATACGCCTAAAAAACTTTTTTTCCATACCTTATTATAAAACAACTCTATAGAAGGCTCATTTCTAAAGTAACAAACACACAACTGTTCTGAGGCTCAGGTGAATATTCACTCATGAAAATAATTACGAATATTACATTTCATGTCTGCCTCAACCTCAACCCCCTAAATCCTACACACTGGAGCTTTAAATTAAGTTTCTGTCTTTCACCACCTGGTATGAACTAACAGGTTATAACAGCTCTGAAGCTAAATCCTGGAGAGGAAAGGAGTTGTATCCCATGCTGATTAAATTTAATTCTTCCAGTGATTGCAACACTATTCACCAAATGTGTCACTCTGAGAGTTTTGTGACACTTAAGAGTGATTTCCTGCACTATCACACATGAAAAATACTTTCCTTCCAGTCACCAAATAGTTTTGTGATCATTCTATCCTCTCTATTCTCTCTGTGTGTCTGTGCACAGTACAGTATGTGTGTGACTATGGTGCAGCGCAGCTTAGATCAGGCATCTGTGCCTCTAGCATTGAGGCTTATCAGCTGCCATACAGGAATACACACACAATGATAACACGTGCACCTGCACCCAGTCCAAAACATTTGATCAATACCCTTCATCTATCTGAATATACAGAGCCAACAAAGACTCAAAGGTCTGCTGTTAGTTTACTGATAGTTTTATGAATGTGTGCATTGAAAAGCACCTATAATTCATAAATCATGTTTGTATTCACCAGGTGGGTAGAATGGAATGAATGAATGGATGGATGAATTATTTGGGTTGTTGTTGTTTTTTTTTACAAATATTTTCATTAGGTGGGCTATTTCACTAGTTAATTTTTTTTTTTTTTTTTTTTAAATGTAAATGCAGGAAATATGCACTTTGTATTATTTAATGTTTGTTTCTTCAAAAATGTCTATAAACAGCAATGACCTTTATACCACCAGTCCGGTTTTGTTGTTTATGTGGTTATTCCTCACTACACTGTGAATCTAAACCTCAGTTTCAACACCTACTACCATCCAACATCGCTGCGACAAAGGAGCCAGGAGGTGAATATCCCCGAGGTTGTGGTGGAGGGAGAACTAATGGAGCAATGATGGACAGCCCACAGAGTATTGAGTATGTCGGCTTCAAAGTTAGCAACAGCTCTTATGTTAACATACCGCATACAGCTACTAAGCCTGTTGTTCTCTGTGTTATTGTGTAGTTGAATAACTTGCCTTTCCAGATTAAATGTCTGTTCTTGGTCTTGGATTTTGTGAAATAAATTTCTAAATAAATGCGACTTATAGTCAGGTGCGACTTATATATGTTTTTTTCCTCTTCATGACGCATTTCTTGACTGATGCGACTTACACTCCGGAGCGACCCATAGTCCGGAAAATACGGTACTAATCTACATGACCAGTGCTAATACTAGCCACCCTAGTGTTGTGACATCTTCTTCTTGAAATGCAAAATAAATAAGCAGGCATAAAAGATGCCGTAAAACATATACTATAGTATGTCCATTTGAAATCAGCTAACAGGACTTTGACCGACTGTCATTTATTTGCCTTGGAGCTGCTGTGTTGTTGTGTTGGCTGTCTGCAGATGTGCTGGAGTCAGGGAGGAGCCACCACCTGCAGCTCATCGTTATAATCAAGTTCTCTTCAAATACTCTGCCCAGTCATCTCCACCCTGTCAGCTCATCGTTGCCCTTCAGTCAGTGCTACCATAGACCGGACTCTCCTGACTCTGGGACTGCCCACCCTCCCCGCACACTCAAGCCTGCTCTTAATCCACCTGCCTGCCACAACTGCTTCGGACCAAACCAGCCCTCAGGAACCCCCCCGGAACCCCCGCCCTGGACCCACTCCTCTCTGCTCATCTTCTTAAGATTCCCACGGATAAAAGAACTTCAGTAGAAATAGCCCCTTATCACTTGCTACAGTATGACGTACAGTTTTTTTCATACAATTTTTTGTGTCGTTGCTTTTTGGGTGAATCAAAAACACTCTACTATGTGAGCCCTGGTAGCTCAGACTGTAAAATTAAAAAACAAAAAGAATACATTAAAAACAAGGAAATGGGTACAGCCAACTTTCAGTGATGAATGATTGAAGTTGACTGAGCATTTGGAGAGTAAGAAGTGCATTTGAGAGTGCTCTTGCCCTGTTTTTAGTCTGTAACGAAGTGCTTTCCCATTGTCTGAAATTTTGAAGTGTTATAAAAGAGCTTTGTTTAGCTCTTATAGCACTTGTGTAGTGCATTACACATTTGTCAGCCCGTCCTCATTAGAAAAACAACTCGTACATGGACTGTACAAGCAGCTTATTAAGAGCAATAATTCGCTCAGTTTTTGGCAGCAGTCTCTGGTGGCTGTAGTGATAATTACAACAGCAAAGTAGAAGTCAGATGGAGTGTACTACACAGGGAGGTGGACAGGTTGGCGTGATGGGTCAGACAGACACAGGACTTTCAACCAGGTAAACACTATTTGTGTTCCAAACCATAAGGCAACTACGAGTTATGTGAACTTGGTAATGTAGTTAAAGTTGCATCACGTGAGCTGCGTACTATAGGAAACACATGTAGGTCTATTTATGTTGAATAATATGCCTAACCTAGCCTAAGTAGTTTTGTTACCTAAATCTGACCAAACTGCAGCCATTATGATGGTCCGGTACACCTGTTGCTGGTATGTTTTGGGAATGCTGATATATGTCTTTTTCACTGGCAATTGAGTTATTCAGTTCGTTAGTTGAGGATGTGTTACATATGTATGTATGTGTGCTCACAAGGTTTTCGACGTTTGCAGAACAAGGTAAAAATGTGTTTCTTTTTGTCACTGACAATATTATACAACTCATAAGTGTGGATTTTTGGGGGAAAATTGGGCCATTCCAGCTGAAAACTGCCAGGGCAGAATTTTGTCACTGCTCTGACCTTTTCCTCCGTTTCCCTTATTATCTGCCTGCCTGCCCTCTGGTCTGAAATCTGCAACAAGGCGTTTTGTTGTCGTTGATTTAATTACATAACTCAAGGAGAGAATGTGGTAAGGTGAGGAGTCATAACAGCACTCTCTGCAGAGGCAGCCATTTCGCTCACGTCTGTTGTGGATGTGAGCACATGGAGTGTTATATCTCAAGCTATTATATATCTCATGGAGTAGTCATGTGTAGTGTGTGACGTTAAGTTCCTGAGTCTTCTGACAGACCTGTTCAAGGATATGACGAGTGCAGTATTACCATGGCAACAAACACTGATAATAATGCTGCCCCCCCAGTCTTTTTGTATTGCCTTTAAGATTGTGAAACTCTCACTTGTACACGGCTATTATGAGCTGTACTCTGTGACATTTTTTGCGGCTGAAAAGAGACAACTGTGTGTGGAGTCAAGCCTTAGTTACACCTGTTAAAAACCACGTACTTAAAGAGCACATACATACATGGTTTGGCAAGAAACCCTCTGAAATCATCACAGATTAGCAACTGCATACAAAATATGTCATTCTTGAACAAAAAGTCTTCCAGCGTGTTGTACTGAAAGTGTTTCAGCAGCTTACAGATATCCTCCTATAAATGCTGTCTACACAGGTCGGGTAACGGCCCATGCTTTATGAGCAAAATGTGACCCAAATCATATTTTATGCTTCTATTTTCTTCTGTTTTACACATGTGACTACAATTTGCTGCCAAAATGTGAGTTATCTGAACTGGAGTGCAGCTCGGGCCCACATTATTGTGTTTGAACTCGACCTAGTCCAGGAAAGTAGTAATCGAGCCCAACTTGAACTCGTTGGGTGCTATGTTTTTCATGTCTGCGTCTGACTCAAGCCCAATGCAGCTAATGTTAGCTGAAGCACTGAGTTTGTCACCCAGTCACACAGTTGCAGCTTGCCTGATTACCCTGATTACAAACATACAGACATGTAGATGACCATGAGAAGGCATTATTCTATGCATGTAGATGTACCATTTAAAAAATTAATGCATATATTTTATACCCATGATTATGCACATATTCATATAGAACTGTCAGCTGACGTGACTGAACCTAATCCAAAGCTGCAGATATAATTTCTAAATGTTTGTCAAAATCGATTACAGTGCTGAGAGGACGATGATGATGAAAATGTGAATGATAAAATCTGCTCCTTAAAGATTTGCTTTTGGTTTCTTCAGCAACTATTGTGTGGTTTTTTCCACATCCATTGATAAAGATGTTTAAAATCACTACCACTCTGATCCCCACCTTGCTTCTTCTTTATCACAGTGGTGGCTGAGGGTTGTGGGTATTGTAGTATTAAGATCCATTCCTTGTGCCAAAATGATGGAAAAAAACATGGTTTCTCAGAAGCAAAGTTGAGATAATGTGACATTCTCCATGACAGTGTGAAGTTAAAATAAATAAAAGCAAGAGGAAAATAACGTCCACAACCAGCAGCACCTATAATTTCACACACTCTAAATCTCCTTATATAGATATGTTCACTGTATCTTGGAATGGAGATGAGAGTGTGATTCTCACTCAGCCATTTAATCAGACTAAATTCTCATTTCATTTGATTTCATTCACTCAGCCTGACTTTTAGTATCATTTACAGTCTGTTTCAGGCTAAACTTACTGATTGCAATCAAACCACTCCAGAGTTTGAGTGGGGGCGAGCCAAGACCATCCTCTCCAAGCGATCTCTGCCCGCTTGTTTTACCCTGCATCAGTACATGAGTACAATTGCTATGTTCATATATGCCCAAACCCACCAAACCTGGAGTTGAAACCCTGCAGGTTTTGAAACAACTAATCCAAACGAGCTTGGTGTGAATACACCCAGTGTCTACAGCCATGATAGCTGCTCAGTGGGGCTTTGGCACGGTGAAAGGTGTACTTTGAATGAAATGGACAGAATTCAAAGGTAGCTCCAAAACTATACAGGGGGCGGCATAACCTGACTGCTGGTCCCTTTACTCTTGCAATAGCAAGCTTGGGCTGTAGCGACTAGCTGCTATTAGCAAGTAGCCCAGTTAGCCTTAACACATTTAGCTGATGGGACTCTGCCTGCACCACAACCACGGGAAACATGGAGAGTCATGATTGCCAACAGATTCAAGTTTGAAGACAGGGGATGCAGTATGGAGGTGATTTACAGTGGCTCTGACCAGGCAGGAACAGCAAGAGAGAGATTAAACTAGCAGAAACTGGGTATTATGAGACATGACAGGCCAGGGCTAGCATGGTAAAGTCAGTAGACATAATGTCAACACTGTTGTGTCTTCACAATCTGTTGATATTGTTAGCTGATTTATTTAATTTTTAAACAAAAATTCTGGCCATATCTTACATACTTTAACAAGCCTGAATGCTAACATATGTATGCTAACATGCTCACAATGACAATACTTACAGTATATGCTAATGCTATGCTTAAATTTAACATATATTGTAAGTATTGTCATTTTGTATTATGTTAACCATGTTACCATGCTAACATTTTCTGATTAGGACAAACATTGGGATGAGATCATAATTAGTAGGTCAGTCGGACCCGTCCTCCGGCAACAAGGAATGCCCATACCAAAATGTATGACAATCAGCCCGGTGGTTGTTGAGATATTTCAGTCCAGACCAAAGCAGTGGACTGACGAACATGCCGCTAGCATGACTAAAAACCAACAGAGAAATAAACTATTTATCTGCTGAGTGTAAAAAAGAAACACAAACACAAATAGTATTTTTCTGAGCTTTAGTCATGTCACTCTGTCATCCTGAGTGTGTGTGTGTGTGTGTGTGTGTGTGTGTGTGTGTGTGTGTGAGAGATAGAGAGAGAGAGAGAGAGGGAGAGCGAGAGCGAGAGAGAGAGAGAGAGCGAGAGAGAGAGAGAGCGCAGCCCGGAATAACCCGGCTCGGACAAGAATCAGAATCTGCTTCCAACGCTGCGTAAAAGAGAAGTAAGAGGAAAAAAAAAAACCAAAAACCCGGAGCCACACACGAGACAATCCCCCCGCAAAGAAGAAGTTACACAGCGATAAAAAA
>OMLP01014537.1:0-16438 GCA_900302685.1 Spondyliosoma cantharus
GGTGGGGGGGTGGAGGGTTCGTGGAAGGGGAGAGAGAGGAGAAGGACGTGGGCGCTGAGGTGTATGGAAAATCGATGAAATTAGACGCAGGAATTTTTTTGAGGCGGTACTTTTTGAGCATGAGTAAGCGCTTTTGTTTGAAGTTGTTTTGTGTGTGTGTGCACGTTGCCTTTGGATAAGGGATGTCAGTATAGTTTGGGCTACCACGCAGTGTCATCAGGTGTATAGATTGTTTTTTGAGTGGCGCTGTGCATGTATTTGTGCATGTGTGCAATTGTGTGTGCGGTGAGTCACTCCTGGGTGAACCCCCAGCTCTGCTGCAGCTGATTATTATTGATCTACACCTACACTTTCTACCACCTGCAGACGCACATGGACGGACACATTCACACACACACACAAGAACGCACTTTCTTTCCCCTTCCTCTTCTTGACAGACTCCAGGGGAGGCCTTAGAGGGCTGCTGTACGTCAGGGTGTGTGTCACAGTAACTGACAGCTCGCCAATAGTCACTGTGCTCTACACACAAATACACAACAGCAGTCAGCCCTCATGCATGGCTGACTGGCCAGATGACTGGCTGGCGGGTGGATTACTTGCTTGTCAATTATGTCGGAGACTGGATATATGTCTGTCTGTCTGTCTGTTTGTCTGTCTGTCTGTCCCTCCATCCGTCTGTCTGTCTAGCAGCATAATCTATTCAGACATTTCACAACTCACCAGTTCATGACAGAGCTGAAACCAAATTGTTTCTCACAACAGCAAATCTCCTCCAGTTGTTTTAACATGGACCCAGGTGCCTGGACAGCCGCCTGTCCTTCAATCCTTCAACGGGGCCTTCCCACTGGCACTCTTAGCCGTGCCGAGGAGATGAATGCCACGCTGCTTTGCGTTTCCGTCTCCCACTTTAATTGCGAATGTCGAATCCAGAATGGTGTCAAAGTGCGCCCAACCCACCTCCAAGCGTGCTCCCCTTCTCCTCAAACAAGTGTGTGTTGTGATACTCAGCTCGCATCTGTGCAGGGGACTAGAGAGGGAGATGTTTCTAAAGGTCTCTGAGTGTGTGGATCAGAGTACTTTTGTAGCTTCTAACTGAACCTCTGAGCTGTAAGTCACCTAAGTAACGTACAGGAGGTATGTTTGTAACCAAAGCAGCAGGAGCAACATCTAATCAAGTACTGTTCTAGCCCAAACCTTTTGAGGCCGCGCTTGGCTGACACGCTAAGTCGAACCAAGTCATGCCAAGCCAGCAGATATGTATGAAAAATCCCCAAAGGTTGACCAGTCAATGCGCCGGTGCTTAGGACAGAATCAGAAAGACTGTCATATCCAGCAGTTAACACCAAACTTTTCATGAACGAGTGTTGCATATAGCTGTCTGAAGGAAGGTGTCCTGCCTACAACAAAGATCAGGATTAGAGCAAAGCTGTGCTTGGATGTGGGTTTACCAGCAATCTGTCCTGCACAACAAAGAACTTAAACACTTAAACATTGCATAACAACATCTAGTAGTGTCCATTATCTAAATGTCCACTGGGATCACGCAGAAAGGCTTTCTGCCCCCTGCTTAAACTCAAAAAGCCTTATTTTTTGCTCTTTTTTATTCCTCCATTTACATTTTTTACAGGAAACAAATAAGTGTTACTCTTCACTTGAAATGTAGCATTTTCTACTGCTTACTTGTATCACCTACAACAAAAGATAGGATCTTTCTTTTTGCAGTGATTTAGCTCAGCTCACATCAGTGTAAACATCTCTTCCATATCAAATTTTCTACTCTCTGTTTTGGTTTTTTTGTGCTCCCATTTTCCCTTATCTCTTTCATCTGCTCTCCTGCTGCTCACCCCTCTTTGTGAAATGTACTTTTTTAATCACAACACTCCGACATGCATACTCATTGAGTTGGGGTCACATCATTAAGGGATTCATAATCTTCTTTGTAATAGTACAGCTACCCTCACCACAGTCACATCCATTAGCCCGGGTTCACTTCTCCTCAGGTCGCACGCTCTGTCTTTTCCCTTGTTGTTTACCAATCTTCCCTTTGAGGTGTCTGTCCATCCATCCCCCCTGATGGCTTCGGTAATAGATTTTACACTAAGTTTCAATCATCCTCTCTCCCTGTCTTTTGTTCAACCTCCACCTGTGTCTATCTGACATCCTGCCTCCTCTCCATTTGATCACACGTTCACTCAGCCTCAACATATATTTTTTAACTTTCAGGTTAAAAAACAGTTTCAAGTTTCAGAGGGCACCCGGCATCCCCTTCAGAGCTCTGACCGGACATTAATTTGTCATCGTGATGCTCTTGCTGCTCTGAGCAGAGCATGAGTGTTGAGCAGAGCATGAGCAAGCAGGTAGTGAGGGAGCGGGAGGGTTTTGGATGGAGCATAGAGTGTATTTTCTTTAAGCTGGAGAGTCACCAGAGATGCTACCCCTCACAGGAAAAGAGTATACAGGTCCTTATTATCCAGATTATTTTGGCTCCTTCTGAGCTGTACTTCTCCCTCTGTCTCTTGTTTTCTCTCTCTGCACTTTGCACTCCATGCACTGACTGAACATTGTGTTGATGTGTATGTGCATTCGCGTGATGATGGAGATCATACCATAAGGTTAAAAGCAGGCGGGGGATGGACAGTGTACAGTTTTGGCGGACTATGGCTGCCATGCGTTGTATTCTCTCTGATTTACCCTTATTTAATTTTTCTACCTGCGGTGATAGCTGATCATGTTTTCAGGTTGTCTGTCCTTACTGTGCATACCATTCGTTATTTGTCATTTGATATCCCAGAAATGTCTGAAGGGAACTTCGTCAAATTGGGACAAAATGTCTGGTCTAATAAGATAGAAAAGACATTTTACATACAAATGGCCAAAGGTCAGCTTCACGGTGACATCATATTGTTCTGCAAAAGAAGTTCTTGCCATTATTCAACTTCCTATATTCAGGAACAGCAACTTGACCGGTGCACGGAGGCATACAAAAGAGTACATGCATCATGTAAAAAGTGTAGGTGTGCAAGAAAAGTCACCGTACACCAGAGAGCAAACGAAACTTACGAAATAAAAAAAGATTCAATGTTATTTACGTATGACTGAGATACAGCGAAGATTGTGGGTCAAAAATGGATCCAACCATTCCCATGATGGTCCCCCCTAAACTCTCCCTGTCTGCCACACGTGCGTTATATTATGTCATATTCATCCAAGTTCCTGATACATTAACAATGGTAGAGAACACTTTGCCTTTATGAAAACATCATTTTGATTCACTATCATAGTTTGGGCTTCATACCTCCTAATTCTAACTTTAATTCCTGGTGGGATTGGGTTTCCATACAGTGACGGTGGGAGGCAGCGCTTTGAACGTTTCCGTTTTTTACCCCCTCTCTGACTCTTTGTTTTTTTTACCTTTTTAACCATGTCAGTGTCTTTCCTTCATTTCCATCCTCTCTTCACCAAACTCTTTTCTCTTCAGTCCCCTGCTCCCCAGCTCTCCATCTGTCTCCCTCTCCACCCTCGCAACATCTTTCCTTCTCAACTATGCATAACCCTCTTCCCCCATTTCTGCCTCAGTCCCCGAGCACCACTCTCCCCTCTCTCCATCTGCATCTCCTCTATTGTTTTCTATCCATCTCTTCGTCTGCTACTTCTCTACCTCCTTTCATCCTCCTCCACACCTGTTCCATTCGCTCACTCTTTTGTCCCGTCACTTTTTTCACTTTTTTAATCTCTTTTTCTTCCTGGCTTTCTCATTCTCATATTCCTCCCACCTCCAGTCCGTCTTTAGGTTCTGTCTCCCAGGAAGTTCTTTATCGGGGGTTTAAACAAAGGTTTGCATTGCGAGTACACACACACACACACAAACACACACACACAGTTATACTGGGGGGTGTCGCTCATTAGCAAAGCTGTACCGTGTTAAAAATGCCCCGGTTCCTCACATCAAGGGGTCTTTCCACCGCTGCCTGTTATTTGTGAGTCGCACAGCTTGTCGCAACACCTATACACACAAACACCATGAAACTGAAGTTTGCACTAACATTGGTAAATGGGGAATTTGAACCTGACTGAGAAAAATCCTGCAGAGAAAAAAAAGAAAATCCAATACTACGGTAGTAGGTTAAACTGGGCCCACAATAACATACAAGCATAGTGCCATGCATTCACAAATCAGCAGAATTTGCAGTGTATCAGGCCTGAATGTACAATATATTGTTTTGAAACTTGGGATATTAAGACTGATAAACTGGCCAATCTGTTCAATAAAAACCTAGTTGGCTAACTAGTTTGCCATTATAGATAGATGCCATTAGATTATTTGGCTCACATGATTGCATGAAAACTCATGAGTAGTTGAGTTGTGTAGATAAAATGTTGGGGGGGGGGTTTGTTGTTGTTTTCTTTTGGCCTTTTCCACGGCTTGATTAGATAACAGGATAACAGGAAATGTGATGATGGAGAGAGGGGAGATCACATGTAGCACAGGGCCACAGGTCGCAGTAAGGACACCACAGCCTCTGCACAGTGGGCGCTCGCTCTACTAACTGAGCTACCGAGGCAGGCCGCTCTTCTCTCTTGAGTTTTGCAAATTTATCCTCGCTTCTACTCTTGTGATTCATGTTAATATGTCTTTTCAGACACATTTAAACTTTGAAAAAGAAAAATCTTAATCCTAAATATTATCAAACATCACTATCGTTGTTATTCGTAGTTGTTGTTCTTAGTCCTCGGCTGCTTGTCTCTGTCTGTTTTATTAATACATAATATTATTTTGATGTATATATGTGTTGTATGATGTGTTTTATGCTAGAATATGCATTGCACTGGTTGCATTTTAATTAAGATGTAACAACACCTACATATAGTGTCCCTGCCGAATAAACTGAAAATGCATAAATAAACAATAAATTGGCCCCACAAAGTGGACCGACACACCAGCTGGGGACCATGAGAGTCTGTTCAAATTGTAAACTCTAGAACTATGATGCAAGCATGTCAAAAGAAAAACTATATATCATAATGGCAACCAAAGGACGTGAACTCGTCCAATTTCCTTAAATCCACCATCTGTCTGCTCCATAAGCACAGCTTGAACTTTTGGCCCGTTTCTTTTAGCTTTATAGTACCAGGGCATGAGTTTGGTAAAACAAGCATGATTAACAAAGCCACATGATTGCCCGGTCACGTACCCAGCTGAGCAAAGAGCAAATCATGCGGCCATCATGAAATGAATACCAGAGAGTTCCATCTCTATGTTCATATAAATCTCCTGTACATCTGATCATACAGAGAGTATAAGCCCTGCTGTAAACACACACACACACACACACACATACAAAGATAGTGCCATTGTTTGGCTTCGTGCAGAGTGAGTCAGGGGTCGTGGCAGAGGTGTTTGCCCATATCATTGTCCAACAGAGCAGATGGCGAGGTTTGTTTCCTCTCAAGGCCACTAATGGTCCACAGAAACTCTTTTGTACTCTTTCATACTCTGCGGGACTCTGACACTCACTCAAACACAAACACACACCGACACACGCATATACTGTCCAAGGGCAGGCACACATGAAGATATAACCCAGTTGAAGGGGCTGCAACGAACTGACACTTGTATCGATGCAAAAAACAGAGGAAAGCTTGGATTCTTGTTAAAATGGAGCAGCGGTGAGACGTTTTACTCAGAGAGGTGAAAAGGTGACAGACAAGAGAAAAGCAGAGCTGCTTCGCTTCATCCGTCTGTGTTTCAGGATGACAGGGCGCATGATTAAAAATGAATGCATCATCCCTCCTTCTACTGTCCTGCTTTCCTTCTTTGGGCTTCCTTCATTTTTTGTCTCCTGTCGTCTCTCGTCTCCCTCACACCTTCCCTTTCACGCTTTCTCCCACCCCGTGTTCTCTTTGTTGCGACAGTCCTCCATCAGCTTTTTAACCTCCCTTCCTGTTAAAATCCCAGGTCTTTTTCCGTCCTCCTCCTTTCCTTTTGCTACCCGTCATTTTCTCTCCCTACTTCTTCTTTCACAGTGATTTGAGGTTAGCTATTGACAACTCCAGCTATCAATCTAAATCCCTCTGTCCATTCCTCAATCCCCTCATCTGTGAGAATAAACACTCTCCATCGTTATAGGCATCTATTGACCAAGTCCTTCTCTCCATTGTTCTGTCTCTCCACCCATCCAATGTTCGCACATTGATGGCTTTCCCCTCAGACAAGTCGACTGACAAGAACAGTGACTCTTCCATCTACTCATCCTCATCCATCTTTCTCTTATTCTGTCTCCCTCCTCACTCTGTGTGTGTGTGTGTCTGTGTGTGTGTGCGTGCGTGCGTGCGTGCGTGCGTGCATGTGTGTGTGTGTGTGTGTGTGTGTGCGCGTGTGGTCCCCACACACTGCAATGACTGCAGCCAATCCCATTAGCCAGATGAGCAGGCCTCAATGAAGGGGAAAGCATAATGACAAAACCAGCGTCTCTCTCAAACACTCCCCCCTCTGCCGCCGCTCTCTTTTTTCTCTGTCGTGTGTGATTTGGCCGTGTGTGATTTTTACTGAGTGTTTGGGCTGCGCAGTTTGAAGGCTAGCAGGAGAGTCCGTCATTTCATGCCTGTTTATTCAGGTGTGTTTCAGCGTAAAATGGGTGTTCACGAGTAATCCGAAGAAGTGAAACAGTCGCAGTTGGGGATTCTCTTTCCTGCCGCGGCCGCTGCTTTTCAAAATGTACACTCAGGTAGTTGTAAAGCATTTTCACATGAAGCCGGTCGCCAAATGGCAGATTTCATGGCGCTGTAGCTTGCAGCAGTGGAGGTTTGATTCCCAGCAGGGTCTTCTGAGCCGAAAATATATGCAGTCATGCTACAGTATGGTGCTTTGGATAAAAGTCTTCCCCAATAAATGCGATATTCTGTTTGTAGTTTCAAAGCTTGTGTGTGCAGTTTGACTGTGCCATTGTCCCATTATTCCACCTTCGATTTATCATTTAACAGACAAAATTGTTAAACTCCAGTTTCCAGGTTATTGCAAGTTTGTAGAAAGAGGAGTCCCTCCCTCCTTCATTACCTGCAGGGTCATTACCTGTGGTAATGCGTTGATGAAGTGCACAGGGACAGTGTCTTTTCATCTCCGTAACTAGTGCCATTAAAATCCATTCAGCTAATGATCCTTCACTCAGTCCTTCGGTGATTAAGACCCACTGCTTGATCTGTACAGCACTCTCACCGCCAGTCCCTCCGCTTTCGTTTAGCACTGCTGTGATTCCATCTTGGCACTTAGCACACACTGGCATATACAGTGTATGTAATCATGCAGGGGGGAGAGTGGGGGGAATTTGAGACTGTAGGGGAATTTCATGTGAAGAAACAGACAACCCAATCATTTGTTGCATGTTTTTTAGAGTCCATGTTAGTCACCATGCAAAGTTTGGGTCCCGTGTCAAAACAGTCATTTCGGCCAAGCCATGCTTCTTTAACATGTATTCTGGCAATTGACTATCATCATACACAGATTACCACAACAACAAGTACATCCCAACAGGGGAGCCCCAACCCTGTCAAGCACATCGTCTCATCATATATCTAACGTGAGAAATCATATCAACACAACACAGTTTACATTCACATCACCAGAAACGAGCAGGTGAGATATCCTCATTCATCCCTTGTGGAATGAGGGTCTACAGACTGTATCCAATACACCTCCCTTTAGAGAAAGATTCTGTCCAAATCACCACCTCATGTTCACTGCAGTATATCGACATTTATTCCACGGTTGACGAACAACCCAATCACCAGAATAAATGTATATTTCTGCCAATTAGGGTTATGTTCAAACTTTGTGTTTGATATGTTGATACTAAACATTTATTTATCTAACAAATCTCTGTTGGTTTAGACAAAAACGAACCAACTCAAACCCATTAATTTTGAGTTAGAAGAGGATGTTTTGGCTTACCTGGTTCTGTCGCCATAAAGTCACGTTAAAAATACCCTGTTTTCAACTGGAAATCGTCTAGATGTCTGGTCAAAAATATTCAATTATTTTGCCACTAACGTGGCTGGAACAACATCTACTTGTTTCATGCTTACAAATTTTGAAACGACCACTCGAGCAGTGGACTCTCGCTTGGCAGCCGTCTCAGAAGTATATCTTTTTGTTGCCACTAATACAGCAGAAAAGGATGCGTCGTTGTTAAAAATACGGTTTTGCTCTTATATGTTGACATTCTCTCTCTAACAGTGGTCTCTCCTTATAAGTGTCCAGTTGTTTCACGCTTACAAATGTTGAAACGCAGTCTAGAACATTATTAAACATTATTCCTGGCTTACATGTTAAAATTGTCACTGTGCACATGTTAGCATGCCAACATTTAGCTCAAAGCACTGATGCATCCAAATACAACCATTATGGAACCAGCTGCATGTCTGTAGACTGTTAGTCCTGTTAGCAACACACAGCTCATTGTGGGTTGTCCTCTTTTTTATCTGGGCTTCTGGTTGTGCATCTAATGTGTAGCCACAGTGGCCGAGTGTGTTGGCTCTAAAGCCTGGCTGAAGACTACACCCCAGAGACATGACACATCAGGGGGTGACCATGCGGGGACTACAGGAACTATGATTTATGTGTTTTCTTCTACAAGTCTAATGTGACAGAGGAGACTGGTGAGAATGAAGACAACATTACAGAAGTTGAAGGCTCTGTAAACATCTCTTTAGAGCACACGTCGACGAAGCCATCTCCATGGCAAAGATTCGTCTCTCCGTCACAGTGCCTGTACGAACGCTGATTACACAGAAGGTCTGGGGGTTAAATTTGTCTGGGGCTCAGCTCTGGATCTGTAATGACTTCACGGTGCATTTAGGTGCATTTAACTGCAAACACCGCTACTGTGCGAAATTTAATTAAGAAAGTACACATCTGTCTCATATTGCCATGGTGCCATCAGCGGTGGAAATCTGAAAACTGTAAATCGGGTTCTCCTGTTAACCCCTTGCATCACGCGTGATTTCAGCTTTACTCGGAGAGATTGCTGTCATTACTTTCCCCTCAAAGATGCCTTCAGTGAAATGGCTCTCTCTCCCACACAGTGGAGAAATGCTGCAGTTTTACCATTATCATATAGATGACTTTCATACATGTAGCTGAACTTCTGTGCACAAACTGCCGCACGCATTTGCATGTTTGAAGTCACTCGAGTGTTAAGATTAAAACAATCGAGTGGGAAAGAAATGGCAAAAAGGCAGCTAATGAAGCGTGGCAGCCACACACGAAACACGCGTTGATTAGCTGATGGTATGGATGATCAAGGACACCACCTGAGTCTCTCATTCATTTATTTACCCCCCTCCTTCCTCCAGCTCCTGCCTTCGTCTCCCCTTTCCCGTCAATTAAATTCACTTCACAAGTGCTTTGTTGGCAGGACCTCGGGGTGCTGTTACCAAGGCGCTTTTGATTTAATATCTGTCATGCATAGGGAAAAATTAAGAAAAAAAAAAAAAAAAAAGCAGGGGAAAACAACAACAACAACATGCCTTTAGGTTCACATGGAGCCTCGCAGTAGGAGAGCAGGGCATTTGTCCCTGCAGGGCAGATTAGATGTGTGCGCCCAGTGGGGGCACGAGGACACACCAGCACTCCGTCGTCTGGGGGAGAAGACACAGCTTGAATACATAAATGAATGATCCATTTTCTCTCCCCCCCGCTAGCCATTTTCCTCACCCCTCTGCTGCCTCTCCGCTGTGACTCACTCTGGATTGGAGGGAGCTGTTCTTTAACTGTTGGGCCCTCTTGACTCCTCGCCACTCGCTCTCAATCTCTGTCTCCCTCTTGTTTTCGCTCTAACTTTTCTGACTTGTAAGTGGCTCAGAGGGCAGATGGAAAAACAGAACTTTGAGCCAGATGGAACAAGATTACAGTCAGACGCAGTCATCATCGCTTTACACAAAGGACAAAGGAGAGGGAGTGCACCACTGTCTTGCATTGGAGTGCTACAATGTAGATAATTTGAAGTCATAAGAAATAAGAAAACACAGCCATGTTCAGTTTGATATGCTTTTGCTGCCACAGCCTTACATGGTTCTGTATGACCAGTAGCTTTCGCCAGTTAGCTGCAGTTAAAAACAGTTAAATCAAATCATCTTTAATTAATCATTGGATAAAGATTTTCTGTAGGGAACTGCTAAATGATCATTGGAAGAGCCATTAGTGTCTTTGATCCGAAAAACATCTGTGTCTAGTGTGGGTTTTGCAGAGCAATTACAGCATGTTTAAAGATGAATTAAGAGTCATCAACACCAAGAACAGTAACTGCAACTATAGATATTAAACTATTATTTTTTTCAATCTCAAGTGGATGGAGGAGTCTTCATCACAACTTCAATGACGGCGGTGGTAAATGATATCATAGGGATCACTTTGGATGAGTGATTGGACTGAAAGATAGAAACACAGCCAGTTTGAATTTACTGGGCTTCGTGTTCACAGCTTATCAAACCACTATAATAGAATGCAAAAACCTACAACTTAACTGAGTCATAATGACAAACAGTCTATGGGAATGTTGGGGTCTCGATGTCTGATTTTCTTTTTCCTCTTTGACAATCACCAGAGAAATTAATTTTGACCCGTACGAAAGTAACAGTGTTGAATGTTCCAAACTCCTCTCTTCATAGTTCCGTATCCTTTGACTTTCTTCTTGTTTCTCTATAAATACAGCAGTAATAGGTCATCAACACTGTTTTCATAAGCTACTAATACAGCTGGAACATGCAGTGCTATTTGTCATCATTGTTTACAGAACTTAATGAATGTGGCTGCTCAGATCATTGTCATTAGTTGTTGTTATAGTTATCGTTTGTTGGTGTGGACGACATTTTACGTTTCTGATAATGTTGCTGACCCATCCCTTTTGTTTCCTTCATCCTAGGGTTCTCCATAACTACATGCTGTGGCGCATTGTGGCGGCGTTAAGTGAGCACCTGGCCACCGCCTTCCGCAGCACCATCCATGAGTTCTCTCGCGAGATTGATGGAACGGAGCAGCAGCTAGAGCTTGGCAGGCTCTGCCTCACTCAGGCCAACAAACACTTTGGCATGGCCCTGGGAGCCCTGTTCGTCCAGCAACACTTCTCCTCACAGAGCAAAGCCAAGGTATGGGCGGGAATGGATGGATGGATGGATGGATGGATGGATGGATGGATGGATGGATGGATGGATGGATGGATGGATCTGATTGCCTTTATTTTGTCCTGCTTTTCAGAGGGATACATATTCATTTATTCTAGATATTAGCCAAATTCCACACAGCAATCATCTGCTGATGCTCTCATTTGCTCATGTAGGTCATATAGAGGCATCAGAATGAAATTGAGACAGTTCCCTAACAGTTAAAAACTCCTTGTGCAGTCAACAAACAGTTGATATCCAAACTAAATATTCATGATTTGATGTTAATGCATATTATCACATTAAGTCTTTTCCCTTTTTCTTACCATCCTTTGCTGCTTTTATTTACTGTCTTGAATCTATGTATTGTCCTTTACTCCATTTACCACTCATAATCTTTGTATCTGTTCTTAATTCCTCTGACGTGGTGACTTCTAATCATCCTTCATTGTTTTTATTCTGTAATTTATTTCTATTTTCTCATTTTTTTCAATAATTTATTGATTGTTATTTATCTATTTTTTTCTTCTCTCGCTCTTCGTTTTCTGTTATTTTGCCTGTTTCATTACTTTAATTCCTTTTACTTGTCGTGACTCATACTGACTTGTGTTTTTACATTTTCTGTGCCCTCTTGTTTGAACTCACCTTGGACTAGACTTCTTTGTGTTTGGCTTAGCTGTTATTTTCTATTATTTTCTTCCCTGAGATTCCTGCTTTTGCTTCCTGCCCTTTGTAAACTGTTTTTAGAGGTGCTGTATAAATAAAACTATTTATTATTTATTATTGTCCCACAATGCAGTAGACAAAGGAAATAGAGGTGCTACTTAGAACTGCATGAATTGAAACGAACAACTACAAAAGTTATGGGGAAACAAAAAATAAGCATTACATTTCATTTAGCTTTTGCTTGTTGTTTAATGATCGCAAAGTTCCTTTCTTTAAGGAAACATATTATGCTTATTATTAGATTGACCATTTTATTTTGGGTGACTACTAGAAAAGAAGGAAGGCGAGAGGAGCTTCTGCTGGTGTAGACTGTAGACTATTTAACTTCTAAGCTCTTTTACATTACAAGAACCTATATAAAACACTGAAAACAAAATATCATAGGTCTCCTTACAAAAACAATACATACCAGTACTAGGAAAATACATAAAGAGTGCATTCTGTTTGCATTACTGTGTATAGGGACACACCATCTCTCTCATTCTCCGTATTCTCACCGGGCATTGTTTGTAAACTTTTGTATCTGTATTTGGCACAGTCAGTGAGAAAACCTTTGAAAAATCCAAACTTTGCTTTAGCCCATAACTTTACAGAACAGTCCAAACCTGATGTCAGCCTTGGATTTATTTTTGTTATAATATGACTTGGTTCTGAAAACATTTAACAATATTTTAGAATCATCTGAGATATGTTCATTTTCAGAATTGCTTTCCTTGTCCACCACTTTCATGACTGGGTGAACACTTGTTTTTTTCTTCTCTCCTCCTGTTCAAGTCCATTATTTTCTTTGGCTCTATTGGGCTGGTGCGCAGAGTTCCATCTGTGTTTCTTGACATGCCGAGATGCTTTTGAGGGATTCCTGTGCTGGGATTTGAAAATACTATCCATGCCAATTAGAACCATCTCCAGGCTCTACCTTTCACGCGCTGCCTTTTTTGTATCCGTTAGCTCTCGCCTATAGATCGGTCACTACTAATCCCCCACCTCTGCCCTTTGGTCCCCTTCACTTTCACCTTAATCCTCCCCCATATGTATTCTTATCTCAGTCTCATGTCCATTCTAGGACATGGGGATATGGTTCCCAATGGGATTTCTAACCTCTGTAACCCCGTGCTCTTTCTTTAAGCCCTTTATCATCTCCCTTTCATCTTCTTCTTATACTCTCACGGTCCAACCCCATTCGCTTTATCTTACATTGAGCTGCCTTTCTTCTTCTCGTGCAAACTTTTAAATCTCTGTCAAAGTTCAAGACTATAAAGCACAAAGCAAGCCAGACGCAACTGGATAAGTTCTGGGCGTTAATTACTTTCTATGTACAGTACCTTAATTGAAATTTAGGTTCCCGAGCTCCTAATGTTCCATTTAAGATTCTAATAAGATACTTGGTGTAAATTTCAATGATGCTTCAAGCTAGTGGAGCCTCTCTGATTAATAAAAGAATAGAGAAGAGGGATTCTTGGGATCAGGCTTAGAGTGTTTGCCACATGAACTGGGTGATAATCCCTCAAGCACCTCAGCGTTATTCAAGCCCTCTACACTATTTGTTCTCCTTATGTACTGCAGAGGATCTGATGTGGGCAGGATAGAGAGCCGACTGCTGAGTTATTGCATTTTTTGATATTTTCCATGTTCACACTGATTATATCACATTGCTTGTAGACATCAGTCTGTACCATGTTGGCATGTCCATGCAGTTTGGAGACCTCATTATCAACATGAGAGCTACCAGCCTCGATGCCAGTAGCGATATGTGAAGCCTTGACTGACTTACGGATGCTGCTTACCTCAGCATGAACAGGAATTAATGAGTCTCAGGAGCTGAAGCTGAGAGACAGGAGACAGAGTGGGAGAGACGAGCTTTCTTGTTATCCTGAATCACCAATGTAGATGGAGCTGAAGGACACAACATGTCCCAGTGTCTTCAGGTGGAGCGGGCCTGTTTACAGCAGTTTGAGAAAGCCTTGACGGTAAATGATCCGAGCTTTGAATGGTTCTGTAAATACGTCCAGCGTCGATGTTTTTTCAGTTTGCAGATTATAGTGCATCATAGTTTAAGTCTGAGAAATGCTTCCCTCACATTCTGCTTTGCTACATGAAAGGCACACTACTGCACACTGCGTTGCCACCGAGGAAAGTTTAATGCATTGGTATCAGTTAAAATAAATCATTTCTTCACTGAAATGTGTTTTTTCCACCGAAGCCTTTTCAGCACTGCTCCCATGTATGACAGACACGCTATTTAAGGAGAAGATTCCAGTGTGTGGACGTCAAAAAATAATTCGGTCTCCGAGCTCTGATTCCGAGGTTGAATACACATTTTAACAAATCTCTTATCTCTCCTCCCTCTTGCCCAAGAGGGAGGAGAGGCCTAATAGCATGGCGGCTCTTTATACTACTTCACCCGACTTCCTCCTTTGCTGCTTAATAATTTCTACAGTCGCTAGGTCATAGCTGAACAATCAACGTAACAAGCTGCTTTCACAGTCAACCTCTGAGGTCCCTTTTCCGATGAGGACAGGCTGCATTTTGAGCTGTTTCTGACTGTCGCTCTTACTGATGAAAATGACAAAGGTCATATCAGCTGAAGATAATTG
The DNA here is from genome assembly GCA_900302685.1 of Spondyliosoma cantharus. Lineage (NCBI taxonomy): Eukaryota > Metazoa > Chordata > Actinopteri > Spariformes > Sparidae > Spondyliosoma > Spondyliosoma cantharus. Next base: position 14,475 of record OMLP01014537.1, read on the forward strand.
ACATTCATTTCGTGAGCAACTCGCTGGAAGGCTAAAAAGAAAGTGTTGTCAGATTTGTTTGCTATCTGCAGCCACTGTCTGCACCCAGACATCTGGAAGTGATTCAACTCCAACATCCGCTGTACAATTGTTAGCGTGAGTTTTTAACTTAATTACTATTTATTGATCTTATCGTTTTTATTCTGCTTGAGCTCGGCTCAGGCAGCGCACCAGAATGACTTGTATACGCACATATACCTGCACAATGACAATAAAGTTATTCTGTTCTATAAAGTTATTCTGTTCTATTCTATTCTATTTTTCACTCTATACTGATCCTGGTCCCATTCTCTCAAGTGATTTGCCTTCTTCCAGTAAAAATCCATAAATTTAGTCTTCTGGGCCAACAGTGCAGCAGGAGTTATCATAGCATTGAATATTTATTGTACATTTTTACTAACTTTTTCCCACATTGAAAAATGGCGACATTTACATTAACTACATTTTATGTTAAAGATTTTTTTTTAGAGTTTTTAGATTTCTGCAGAAGCTTGGCAGTAAGATGAATAGCGGTGAAAACACACAATGGAGACATTTGACACAGTAAACGGTGTTAAAAAATGCTGTTATATCTGAGGCCTCAATACAGTCTGATGTACTATTAATCACTGTGTACATATGCTATATTAAAGGTAGGGTGGCTCCGGGTGCCATGACATGAAAACATTCCTTTGAAGGGGTGCCATGGTGCATAAAAGTTGTCATGGTTTGGGTTTTTGGTTAGTCGTTCCCTTTTTCTTTTCCTTTTGTGGAGATTGTATCCTGGTGTGTCATGTTTTATTTTCCACATCCTGCCTTTGTCTGTGTGAGGACATCGTGGCATAGTGAATGATGAGCAGCATAAAGAAAGCTTCCCTGATCGAACTTACACTCAGCTTTCTACTGGTGTCGCTGTCATGCTTTTACTTTCGGCCAGTAAAAAAGACACTACCCGGGCATAGAAACATCAGAAACACATAGATGGAGATGCACTGGAGTAACACTGGAGAAAAGATCCGACAGAAGGTGGGGGGTCAGCTGTGGTGGGTTACTCTAGTGGCAAAGAGGTGAGGGTGGTGTAAGTACCGGTTTGTTATTTATGAAGAGGATTTGTTCAAACAGAAACAGGATGTTAAATTTGATTTTGGAGATTCAAAGGCAGAGCTGATCTGCTTCATCAGGACGGCGTGGATGTGCTTTGATCGGATTTGATTGACAGTGACCAAATAACCCGACAACTGTCATCAGATTCAGATTCAAATGTTCACACAGAGGAAACAAAAAGCAGAAATCTCTCATATGAAATACCCCAAAATTGTCCATAATTGATGGTGAGAAAATGCGTTTCCAGAGCCTCTAAAACATCTTCCCGCATGAATGTGATCTCCTTCCAGGTACAGGAGCTGGTAGAGGACATAAAGCACTCGCTGGACCTCCGGCTGCACGAGCTGGACTGGATGGATGAAGCTACCAAGGAGGCTGCCAGAGCAAAGGTTCACAACTTAACTCAGCTTGTGCATCACAGACACGACGCCCTGCCAGATCCGATTAGTATTTGAAAAGAATTTAATTATTTCTTTGCAATTCCTTTCTTTCCGGGGGGTTTGATTGATTGCTTGGTTAGATAGAAGTGTGTGATAGAATACATCAAGGGCTTGACATTGAGAAGTAAGGATCGCCTAATCCGGATCGCTCTTTCTCTGTGGTGCTGATTTAGGGTCTGCACTGCAAGATATCCCTTCTAATACTTTTACAATCTGAAGTTATAATCCTTTTAGAGGGCCATGCTGAATATAAAGCGCTTCCCTGTAATCCTATTACATTGGGTTAGCTTGATTAGTTGATGTGTATGTGTGAGACAGTGCTTGGCTTAATGGTTGTGTGTCCAAAAAGGAGTGTGAGTGTGTGTGTGTGTGTGTGTGTGTGTGTGTGTGTGTGTGTGTGTG
>OMLP01014537.1:21418-35148 GCA_900302685.1 Spondyliosoma cantharus
CCTTTCCGAGTTTTAACAAATCTAGCCCTGTCACCCCCGTTACCCTCCCTCCCTCCCTCTCTCCCTCCTCTCCTCGTCTTCTCCCAGGATCGGTCCGCTGTCTGTGTCTGCCTGCCAGCTGGATTAAATCTCTCGCAGAAAAATCAATGGTGTGCTCGCAAGCTGATGCTAGAGGACAGGAGGAGTCAGACAAACAGTCATCAGAGCCCCCCGTGTCAATTTTTTTCACCTACACACATTATTTCTATCACTTAACCCAGCCACTTCAGTTCTCAGCTGTGGCTTTATTTTCATTCTCTTCAGCTCATTGCTTTCTCTTAGTTTGTGTCGAGTATCAGGTTCCGTTTGAAGATGAAGAGACAAGGACAAAGGCTTAATTAAAAGTAGCTTCTGAACACTGATGATTTTTGTTCTCTTCCCTCTCAGCTTTATTAATACAGAGTGGGTTTAACTCGATTTAATTGGCTCACAGTCAGTCAACGACTGATTTGACTGACAGGGACAGCGTTCAACCCCGACTACCCCCAACAACTTACATTAACATCATGTAGCAACGTTACGTAGAAATTAGCATTTTGTGCAATTTGTGATTGAGGAGAGAGAGAGAGAGAGTGTGGCTTCCCTCTTTGTTCTATGTGTGTGTGTGTAGCTCGCCCTGCCCTCAGTCAAACAGACACACAGACCTGCAGCTGTTATGACAGCCTATAGAGCAGAGGAGGCCATGCTACCAGGTCACTACATTTTTATACCTCACACCTTTGCGTGCTGTCATTTGCTCCACAGGCTGACTCGCAGGGATGTCCCGAACATTGCAAAATACTAAGAAAATAAGAAAACACAGGCAGATGACTCTGCATTTACACCATCACACAATTCTAGTGGGTCATTAGGGATGATTTAAAGAGAGAATTTTTGTATGAGTCTATACATATTTTTTTCTGGAAACTATTACATAATATACCTTTATAATATACCATGTATTTTATATCTTTTGGTGGAGACACATTATTATTTTGCCTCAAATTAAATCTTTCTCAGTTGAAGGTTTTGCGGCACAGACAACATGCAGCGGACATCCTGTGACTAGCTAATATACCGCTAGGATCATTTAAAGCTTTGCCAGGGTGTCAGGGGACATTTTCTTGGATTGTTTTGAAGCTTGAAATAGTTCTGGAGATGCTAACACCACATGTCTTCTTCGGAGTGTATGATAACGTGGAAGAGAAAGAACAAGTATAGTTCATGATTGCAGCTTTCTCTGGATGAAGAGAGAACTTTCTGCTGTAAAGAAAACTGATTTGTATATGCTGAGAGCCGTCTATTTAGGCAAATAGGGAGACTTTCTTTCACTGGCCACTAAAGCTATTGCACAATGAGATTTACAGTGGTAGCACGGTTTTACATTTCACATCAACATCGAGGCTAGTGCAGCGTTAAGACATCTGTGTTTTCCATTTCCTCCCAACCTCCAACATATTAACTGATATTGATATGAGTTGTATCTGGACATTTCCACTTCCCTCAACGTGTCTCTTTATCCATCTTCCAGTCTTTCCGGCCGGCATCCTTCAGCCAACTCTCTACAACCCTGAGTTCCCACAGTAAGTATGCTTCCTTCTGTCCCTGCTACATGCTCCGCAGGGAGGCAACAACATCACCAACAGCCATAACAACAAGGGTCATTAAAGGCTACGTTAGTCTGGCAAGCCCCTGCTTCCCTGAAGCCCCAGCATACCTGATTAAACCAATTTAACTACCCACCAAGAGCTCAATTACTGAACAAGGTCCTGCTAATGGAACAGGTGTCATTGAGAGGTTGCCTCCCTAAATGTGAGTCCATTGAGTAATTTGATGGTGCATGAAAGTAGATAGCCTCCCTGTCTGTCTCTCCGTTCTACTTATCTCACTTGTTCTCGTTTCTGGCTCTCAAATAAGCGCTTTGTGATGAGAAATTCATGCGTTAGAGTCACAGCACTATTGAACAAAGCTATTCATAACTTTAGATTGGTCACACAGTTAAATCAGAACACAAAGTACTTCTATTTCAGCCGTGCATTTTAGATAGAAGCTCTTATATGGGGGATTTCATGGCCACTAATGATTTTGGAATGCAGCTGCTGATAAGAAATAGTGCATTTTCTGACAATTTTTAGTTACTTTAAAGATTTTTCATCTTTGTGCCAGACAATTCAAATTTTAAATCATTCTACCATTACTACAGCTGGACTGAAATGTATTTATACATTTTTTTATCAGTATATAAGTATTTTGTATCGATTATTTATTCTTTGAGTTTTCTGGAGAGGTCACTGCAGAAACAATTCTAATAATTATGAAAAAATCACAATAACAGATGCACCAGCATCACTTTCAAGGCTTTAGAAGCATTAGCTTTGGCTAAGCAATAACAATAGTGTTCATAGTATTCACTCGATCATGTCACTAACCTAAATCTTCATGAATTAATCATATGCTGGACCAAATGCTCCAAAAAAAGAGGATTAGCATCCTGTTACCATGGAAAACACTGGTTGTGGTGACAGGAAGCGCTGGACGTCACAGCAATAACTTGTTGAAGGTGAGGTGGGAGCATGGAATGAGGTCGACATAATATGATTACATTTCAGTCTGCACCAAGAAAGTGTTGAGATTTGGTTGCTCATCCATAAGTATATAACAGGATCAATGGCAAGTAATCAAATGGAGGTATACTGATCAAAATGTCTAACTAGAATTTATTCAGGTCTGGAGTAGTATAGACAACCAGTGAAATAGGGCTTACACAATATTAAGTGGACCATAAACATGATGAGACAGCTGACCAGCTCATGTCTCATGGTGATAAACAGGCCCTTTTTCGCAGCAGACATTTTGACGAGAAAAAGGATACAGTAGGTATTAACAACATAATCGATGGCTCTGCTGTATTCAAGTGTTCCACTGGGTCATGAGGGTGAGCCAGCATGAGCAATACCGGTCCCTCCAATTAAAGCAGCTTAACGGCATTCAGCCAACATTAATTGTATTTTTCTTTTACAGCATTCAATGCATTACCTAATCAAATCTATCTATTTCTAGCCTTTTCCGCTCCTTGCTGAGTATAATTGATTTGAAATCAGTAATTAACACCTGTGGCTCATTTATATTACTTCCTCCAACCCTGCTTTCCTTTCATTCATTCATTCATTCATTCATTCAGCACAGTGTGAAAATGTATTCAGCACTTGGGTGACAACGTTATGAACGGCTTATGAAAAATAAAAATCAACATGAAACTAAATGCATGCATTACATGGACAATTCAATTCAGTTCAAATGAGTGAAAAAATGATTGAAAGCTAACTCAAAGTGTCAAACATTTACCACTGTCAAAAATCATTTAAAAGATTAAATTAAGTAAAACTGACTGTTCACAGTGATGGATTACTTGTATGTTTCAATTTTCTCCAAGTTGATTTTCATACAATAGTGGCCTTAATTAAAACCAAATGACCAACTGGAAGGTAGGAAATGAAATGGCAAGTGAGAATCTAAACCAAGAAAACTTGCGGCCCTGAGAATTGTGCAGGTAAAACAAATATTCTATTTCACTCCACAGGTCTTTTGTTAACCAAAGCTATTCACTGAGGAGCAAACGCACTGCCGCCAGTATTGAGCATTATTCTAAGCCGGTACCTACAGTACAGTCCAAATAGCTGCACCTCCTGCATTCATATAAACTCCCCTGAGTAATAATGCACATACACACACACTCAACCACACGGACTTAACTACACACACTCCTCAATTAGCAGTTTGTGTACCCAACATTAGCTAACACTTCTATGTCTTCATTAGAGGTGATTTGCACTACTTTCACCACCTGCTGCCTTGCATGCTAATCAATATTAATTGATGATGTAATAAAGTGTGCGGGTGTGTGTGTGTTTGCGTGCGCGTCCACGTGTGCGTGTGCGTGTGCGTGTGTGTGTTGGTGCCTGTCCCCCTGAAGTTATTACTGCAGTAGCCCTAACCTCCCATAAACTCTCGCTCTCAGACTCCCACAAACACACGCGCGCACACACACACACACACACACACACACACACACACACACCTCCCTGCTATCACGTTGAGTATAATGAAGCTTCAATCAGCCAGTTAGTTTAGCGGGGGAGTCGGGCCCAGTGTGAGGCAGCGTATCGACTAGCTGTCAGAAAGTCATTTTCAGACGTAGCCATGTGAATAGCCCCGAGTCTGCCCTCTCATCGCTCTATATATCTGCATGTGCTGCAGAGACAGTGCTATAGCTCGGCCCAGGGTCAAGGAGAGGTGGAGCGACCCACTGCTATTCGGAATCAAGTGCCACATGGGTCGGGGCTATGCAAGATGTGAGCCAGTGAGCCGTGCACAAGGTTAGGGCGTGTTACGGTCTTGTATGTTTTGTTTTGTTTTATACAACGTGGGGAATAAGGATTTATGTTCACACTGCTGCTCAAGGGTCCCAACGCTGACTTTTCCCACACATGTGAAACTGATATCTGATGTTTCCAAATCAGTTTAAACAGAAAATGTGGCACTGGGCTGGGACAAAAGACAGAAAAGAAGGCCACAGAGCCGACTGTAACGAGACACATGCTTTGTTCTTGGAGTGAGTTAATGAATATGCCTACAGACCTAACTTTGGGTATCTGGTTAGGTGTGCCTGCAGGAAGGCGGCACATTGACACATTTTGTGTGAATTAATCATATGCATCAGCTCTGTGTGTGTGTGTGTGTGTGTGTGTGTGTGTGTGTGTGTGTGTGTGTTAGGGCTGTCACTTTTTATTCGAAATTCGAATATTCGTTCTAATGTGGGGGGAAAAGTTCGTATTCGAATGTAATGACCTGTTCGAATTCAAAATGTACGCAAAAAAAAAGCTCAACAGACCATTTGAAGTAGTTCACCTTGTGATCCAGCAGAGGGCGCTCTAAAACATTACTATCAGCTTGACCTATTGCACGCCCTATTGACCCTTGACCTATTAATTCAGCTAATAATATTATGTTGTTCGCTAGGAAAATGGAGGACACTAGCGAGTGATTTATGTATTCGAATAAATTGCCTGTCATTTGAAATTCGTTCAAACTTGATTTTTGGAAAAAGCGACAGCCCTAGTGTGTGTGCCCCACCCTCAGTCAAACAGTCACACAGACCTGCAGCTCTTTATATATCCATGGCAGAGCAGGAGCAGAGTCATGACCTCATACCTTCCACACTATTATTGGATCAGGGCTACAAACCACTGCCCAAAAGGGGAAGAGTACAGACAGAAGCCATGGTCTTTGCAGATACAGACACCACCACACACTTATAGTGGGCCACAAGTGATGATTGAGAGTGACTACTTTTATAAGTCTATGTTTTGGGTTTTTTTCTTAAATCCTGCACAGTATACCTTTAATCACCTGTAAAAATTGTTCCATTTTTCTCCTTCCTGCCGCCAGGTCTCTGAACTATGGAGGAATAGGAGCTATCATTGGCCATGAGCTGACACATGGATATGATGACTGGGGTAAGAATGGCAACCTTTTCAGCCATAATCACTTTCAACAATGCTCATATACCCACAAGTGTTCACCATCTTAAGTTGCAATCCCCAAAATTGTACTGAACTTCTCTATTTCACAGAAAGACCAAGGCTTCCCTGATGATTTGTGTAATTGTATGAAATATGTAGGATGCCCGCAACTGTACAAGCAAAGGCTATTTTGAGCCACAATCTCTAACTTTCATTTCCAGTCTGGAGTGCTGCCCTTTAAGATACATCAAAAGAATTTAATGAGGGTGTGAAATCTCTGCCAGCCACCTACCAAATGCTGGAATAACTGTGAGTGCGACTGGTAGGATTGTGCACTACCAGCTTATTTGGCAGACAGTCAGCCATTATTACCATTCTATGAATTTAGTTGGCTAGAAAAGCAGTTCAATTGGCTCTTGAACTGAATCCAGCAGCCAAGGTCAACACTGCGTTTAACTACAATTTGCCTCCTAATAGTTTGACTCCCACAGATGCAAAAAGTGTAACAGATGACATGCTGGGCAGCTCTTTGGACTGTGAAGGAAAGTTGCAGATCGTGTTGTCTCCATGCTAACACTGCCCCCCTGCCCTTTTGCCCCTCATCTTAGTGATGCAATGGTTCATGTCCCTAGGGGGCCAGTACGACCGTCATGGCAACCTCAAACAGTGGTGGACAGAGGAGTCCTACAGGAAGTTCCAGAGAAAGGCTGAATGTATCGTCAAGCTCTACGATAACTTCACCGTGTATAACCAGAGGGTGGGTCTGCACACACATGATGCACAGGTCATTACTCGCACATTCAATCTTTACAAAAGCATTACATAGATATATGGATTCACTGATGTGTCAAGCTTGAGTTATTACTATTTCTGATGAGATCAATACTGCTCTGGTTATTTGTGGAAGACTTTTGCAATATTTGTTCTTATTACAAACACATTTACATTACATTTTATGTATAACATGTATGGCTCCTTTTACATGTAAAGACCAGCTTACTTGGGAGTACTACTCCGCTTGTATAAACAGTTGTCAAATGTCTTCAGTGGCCTTGAAGATGTTCTTGAAGACGGCAAAGATAGACAGCCTTGGATTGCAAACTAGGAAAGTGCTGTTTAAGAATATCGGCATTTACCCGGGAAAAGAAGTTCTAACAAAGGAAACTATTGAGTTGAATTTAGAGAAATGTTCAATAGTCCATTGTTGTCTTACAGAAATGCAATACTGAACTATTAAGAATACAATTTCTAATTGTAATTGTTGTTGTGGAGATTTTGTGGTGGTGCTTTGACAACTTTACCACATTTGTACAACACTGAATATTTTAATTTTGAAAGATTTGGAACACTTATTCCCTTTTGTTTCTGAGAGTTAGAAAATGGTCAAAATTCTCATATGTGCATGGTAAAATAATAAAGCTAAAACTAGCAGACATTAAATGAGCTAGCCTGGTCTGTCTTGAGTCTCCACTGGTCACCTGGCAACCCACACTGATGACTGATGTCGCTGCGATCACAGAAGAAAGAGCAAAGCCCCTGTTAAAATCACAAGCCGTAATTTTCATATTTTGGGTTTTGTACAGATTAAACTTACTGGAAGATGAGGTCAGAAAGAAGCAACTTCACTGAAAAAATATCAATGTTGGTATTTCATAATGTTCTTTTCATCACACAGTAGGTCCTAGACTGAAGTACATCCTTGAAGTACTTGCACACACCAGCACAAAAGGCACACAGCATAGATGTGAGGACCTTTCAGTGTCTCCTGTCAGACATAACCTTTCTGTGTGTCCAGGTGAATGGTCGTCTGACACTGGGGGAGAACATAGCAGACATGGGAGGGCTCAAGTTGTCATACTATGTAAGTACAGTTCGATACCATCATTGTACAAACACTGTGGTTGTGTGGCTGCAAAATAATCTAAACATTAGAGTTCACTCTATCAGTATGGCGCCTCTGTCCATTTCCTGTCTCAAATCGTTCTTTTTATTCTTCGTACACCACTGTGCTCCATTTGCATTAAAGTAAAGAGCAGAAGTGTCCCAGAATCAAGAGAAAAGATCAACATACTTTATTCAATTCCATTTCTCTGCTTTGTGTGTGTGTGTGTGTGTGTGTGTGTGTGTTTTCCTGGATAGCGGAGTATCTGGCATGCTGAATAATTCAATTTCATATGGAGTAGCGTATATTAAAGCAAGGAGTGTGTTGTGCATGCAGAAACAAAAGTACAAAGGGAATTAGCGAATGCTTTGAAATACACCATACTGTAATATCAAAAAGCAACAATAGCGTCATAATGGCTGTTAGTTATGTCAATCAGGTAGTTCAACATAAGAAGAGCATTTCCAACATGTTTCAGGTATTGTACAAAGGTGGTTTCAGATCTAAGTTCAAGTGAGGACCCTGTTTATAACACAGGTCCTGTTCACACGTGTCAACATCGGTCCTGAGTGATCTAATTACCGTGGACAGCTCTAAGTTCATTTGTGAATGCCTCCAGGTCACATTGAGGATGCATTGGTGATCTGATCACTTAAACCACAGTCAGAGGTGGTATGTGACCACTTTTAGCAGTGTGTCCTGAACCACATTGAGGGACCGCCTACTTATGGAAGCGCATTGCATTCACTTGATAAAAAAAATAAATAAATAGACACCTTATCTCGTAATTACGAGAAAAGAACTCATAATTACGAGATCAGGATCTCGTAATTATGAGATGAGGAAAGGTGCCTCATTGACTGTGATCAAGCCAGCCGTGGCTCGCGTTTGCATGGTCAAATCAGCCGCACCTTTTTTTCTAGTGCGCGAATCTACTAACATTTACGGTAATCGTAATGAAGCCGCCCTGAGGAGCTGCTGGTAGTGACTGTGGGTCAGACTGCAGTCTCGCAATCAGACCCGTGAAACATACAATACTTTTTTCCACATCAAAGTTGGGTGAAATGTATGTACTCTTGTTCTCTGTTAGAGGGATAGTTCGGGTTTTTTGAAGTGGGGTCATATAAAGTACATATCTATAGTCGGTCTGTTCCCTACCGTAATTGCCGATCAGCGCGGCCTCAGCTTAGACAAGCAGAGAGCCTCTCCAGCCCAGATGCTCAGCTTTGTACTGCAGTGAACGGAGTCCAAATGCAAAGCGAGTTGTAACCACCTAAAACAAGGCCCACCTAAAAAAATCTATATCAGTTCAAGAGTCCGTTGTAGAGAAAATTCACACCGCTTTACATCACCATCAGACCACCGATTTTTTTAGGTGGGCCTTGTTTTAGGTGGTTAAAATTCTCTTTTCATCTGGACTCCATTCACTGCAGTACAAAGCTGAGCGTCTGGGCTGGAGCGGCTCTCTGCTTCTCCAATATGAGGCTGCACTGATCGGCAATTACGGTAGGGAACAGACCAACAGGGCCGTGCAGAGACCTTTGGAAGGGCAGGTGCTCAAAGTTAAAAGGGGGCGCAGGAATAAAGGAGGGGTGAAGATACATATTATATATTTATATTTTGTTTTTGCTTTAACCTCCTCTCCTTACGAGGCATCTCTGCAGAATGAAATATGATCGTTAAACTATAATCTGATGCACATAAAACACACGCACACACACACACACACACACACACACAGTGACATTTCATACCTTTTCAAAAATTGTACTGTATAGCCACACATTTAATTCATTCATAATCTGCCCTTTATTATTCCCAGTGCTAAATTAATAAAGTAAAAAATAATTAAATTATATATAAATCATGTATTTAAATATTGTTGTGCTTTTATTCAGTTTGACTATCAGCTACTAGCTTAGCGATTAGCAGCAGGGCACGTCAGGGCAGTGACGGCAGAGTGAGGGCACATTGTGGATCATGAGACCGACCAAGGTAGATTTAAATTATTATTATTTTGTTTTATTTATTATTATTTTGGGCCACACAGACGGACTTGCACACACACACATACACACACTTTACTTTGAAATCCGGAAGTATACCTTTGTGATACCTTCAGTTTATTACTGGGAATAATTACTGTAAAAGTCAAATCGTATGTTGATGATGTTGTTGAGATAAGGTGTCTAAATTTTTTTTTATTCAGTGAATGCAATGCGCTTCCGTATTAACAGTTTTTGCGGACCCACTGCTGCTGTGACAAAATGATTTCCCAGTCTGGGATCAATAAAGTTATTCTATTCTATTCCAACAAGATGAAGAAGCCACAGCAACAGGCACAAAGGATTACACACTGTCGGATTTCTGTGCAGCAAACAAACTTTATAAATGTAGTGAAATGTTGTCTATGACTTTATTAGTTAGGCCCTCTTTTGAATTTCTTGTAGAAAATCCTCCAAAAAAAAATCTTTCTTTCTGTAAAAAGATATTTGTCTCTGTTTGTTCCAGTGATGTTGTCATTTTGTTGCATATAGAGCAGGGAAGTGAGATCTGATCACATGCCTAATTAAGTGCAGGATGATAATTACCTTTGTAACATATCTCCTGGCATTAATTACTCACTCCCTCCATACACCTCTCTCGCTGTCCAGGCGTATCAGAAGTGGGTGAGGGAACATGGTCCAGAGAGGCCCCTGCCTGGCCTCAGATACACACACGAACAGCTGCTCTTCATCGCCTTTGCACAGGTAAAGAGTCCTCCCAAAAGTTTCCCACAACTCTCTGTCATTACATTTACATGTTAAATCATTTTAGCCACCACTCTCAGCTGGAGCGACTGATCACAGAGAGCAGGTAGGAGTTCTGTATTACCCCAACATTAGCGGATGGATGCATTAGCCATTGGAGGGATGAGAAAAAGCATTGTTCATGACGGCACAGTGGCTCTAAGCACCAGACCACCGCTGCTCCTTGTAACTATTGTGACTATCATTGAATTTCAATGGTTTCATTGAAATTCACAGCTTAATGTAACAGTGGCAAAATCTAGACACAGTTTAATGCAATTTGCAGTGTTTTAGCATATTTTTAAAATTCTTGCCACAGGGAAGTGATACAAAAATCATGTATATTTGTACGTGCCTTCATTTTAAATGTCACATGTGCATATTTTTCTCAGCTGTGAGCCACATCAAGCACCTTTGCGGTCATATATAATTAATGTAATTCAGTCTCTTAATTCAGCAAAGCAGGCCAGCAGACATGCTTGACTTCTTAAATAACCAGCCACTGACAACTGCAGGGCTGCAACTATTGATTACACTACCTGCTGATTATTTGCTGTAATCATTTGGTTAACAAAATAAAGAAGTTTAAGAAAATTAGCAAATATTCACATTAGGTAAGAGAGGAGTTGAACGTTTTATTTGAAAATGATCATTAGTCATTTTTTTTTTTTTTACCGATTCACTTTCTGGAGGACTTGTTGGTGAGTTGCCTGATTGTTTCAGTTCTAATGAAATGGCCAAATATTCTATTTAAATCACAGATCATTTATGCTTCAAAAATGTCGTTTTGGCTGACCATTTCAATTTATGGCCATAATTGGTTGTATGATCACTTTTAGCCAATCATGGCGCAAGCAATAGTGAAAAAAACAACTCGGATGCTTTACTAAATCTACACTTTTGACAACAAAATGTAACAAAAGTACCACGTTAAAGCACTTGCAGAAAAAAAAATTTCTAACCTGTGCTTTTTGTGAAATGTATAATAACTTGACCTCTTTAGGCCTTGAACATATCACCCTCCTAGAAGGTTAGAGGGGAAATCACTCTTTGATGGAACTGCTGAACAACTCACATCTGCATCAAGACAAGAGGCTGCAACTGCTTTGTCGAGAACCACTGGTTTGACCTCAAAACATTACACTTATTAAGCTTATATATGTTTTCAGGTAAAATCTTATCTGGGAAGTAACTAATAAGTTTGGCTTTTAAAACCAATGCGCTGCAGGAAAACATACAGTGTTTCCCAGCAAACTGTTGTGGAGTAGCAGTATGAAGTTTTAGAAATGTAAATACTCTTTCCAGGTTGGGTAACTGATTGTGTTCATGTTGTCTTTTCAGAACTGGTGTATGAAGAGAAGATCTCAGTCCATCTACCTGCAGCTGCTGACTGACAAACACGCACCAGAGCACTACAGGTACATACGCACTTACTTGAAAACCACCCAGAAAATCGCATCGCTTTTACATATTTAGGGAGACTTTATTGTGCTTTATAACTTTTTTCTTTTCCTCCAGTTGTAACGCATCACGTGCACGTCGTGACATCGCACTACTTCACTATGTCACATTTGCATGAATCGTAGCGGCTAGTTTGGTACATTTGTGAGCAAACTGAGTATTTAGGAAGGGCTGGAACTAAAACACGGTGTTTCAGACAGTGCTGCAGTACTGGACAGTATGAGAACAATGTGTTTTCTGAGCACTTAAGCATGTAAGCCTTTTCCAGTAGCGGCCCAAAATAAAATTTAGAAACCTCAAAATTAACATAATATGTTTCTTTTATGCAAGGTTATCTCTTGCCGAATGACAAATCTATTGAGAGTAAGAAGTGCACAGGTCCTGGCAGGAATGTGCTTGAGGAATATATTCATGAACACTAAACGTGAGCCATGACAGAACTGCATGCGGTTGCACAATATGTGGCACACACTAGGAATGCAACTACCAATTATTTCAATTATTGATTTATCTTCAGAATATTGTCACAATTGTTTTGTCTATAAAATGTTTAAAAATTGTGAGCCCAAAGTGTCGTGTTCAAATTGTTTCTTTTGTCTGACCAGTAGTCCAGAACCCAAAGACTCTTCATGTACTTAATGAGAAGGAAAAGCCGCTAATGCTTACATTTAAGCAGCAAGCGTTTGACATGTCACCCGATAAATGATTGAAACAATAGAATTTAAAAAAAAAGTTGGTGATACATTCTTTTTTTTCCCTCGACTAATCATTGCAGCTCCAGTGCACACATTACACAGGCATAAATGTTTCATGATCTCCACAGTGCTAACGGTGTGTACTCTCCCCCTGCAGAGTGATCGGCAGTGTGTCCCAGTTCGATGAGTTCGCCCGCGTTTTCCACTGTCCGAAGGGTTCCCCGATGAATCCTGCCGATAAATGCTCCGTGTGGTGACCTTTCTGTCCGCCTCTTGACCTTGGGATAAACTCCATCTTCGCAGCCCGAACCCAAACACACAGCCTGTCCCACATCACACACTCATCAGAGCCAACAGGACGATACAGAGAGCGCTAAAAGGCCGTTCTTGCCTATGAAGGGATACGGGAAGGAAATATATCTTTTCAACATCATCAGTACACATTAGGAAAGTTTATAGAAGTTGCTCATTGTGTGTTCTAACCAGTCTAAAGCATGATCGTGTACATTTATATCATTTGAATATATATATTTTTCTATGTTTGAATTTATTTTCAAATCATCTATTTTTCTATTTTAGCAGCTGAATCTCATGCATCACGCATCGTACTCATATTAGATTTTTAATTAAGCAACATGTTTCTTCAAGCGTTTCTCTTCTTTGTAGCATCAACCAGAAAAAACACTTCAGCATATCAGAGGCATACCGATCGGCAGCGACAGCAGTGATTTCACTCCCTGATGTAAACCGGACAAGGACCTTTTTAAAAATTAACGGAGATCAGTAGCAACCTGTGCCTGCCAAAATGTTGTTTCTTTCCGTTTGGTGATGGAGTCTGATTTGTGTCGCAGCGCTGCACTCTAGAGGCCGCAGAGAGTAATGGTCACCCTTCAGCCACCATGACTGTTGTATTGTCTGCCTGCATTGGTCCTCTTGTTACTGTGAGTGTTTGTACGGTTTCTAAGATTTGTCAACTTTTTTCTAAAAAATAGAAGGTGGACTCACGGTGGATGTTTTTCTCAGGATTTGTAGCAATGCGCAGCACCAAATGGAGGACACGTTCAACCTCTTCAGCCTCCGGTACAATCACAAATGAGCCAGTGCATTTATCAGAAAGAGCAGAGAAGAAGGGAGTTTTTTTTTTTTTTCCTTAGAATTCGCAGCATGGCTAACAACCTAAACCGATTGGATGAGAATATTTGAGAGCCAATGGAGGAACCTCCATGATTGGATTATTCACATCTGTGTTTCCTGATGAACTCCGAATGACTTCATACAAACCTAGCAAGAGGGGGAGTGCTGGGTCACATCATACAGTGTATTCAAAGTTAAGTCACCCAGTAACAGAAGCCAAACACTCTGT
>OMLP01014537.1:35168-47190 GCA_900302685.1 Spondyliosoma cantharus
CTGTTCAGAAGAAAGTGCACCTCGACGGAGGGTCATACATTTGTACACAGTGTTATTTTAAATAATTACTTTTGTATAAACAATCTGTTGGTACAGAAGAATCTTTGTACAGTGGAGAACTATATCAGATGTTATGGTTGTACAGTCTGTCATGAGAGTGCATGTTTCCCTCCTGACCATCATTAACTTCTGATCGCTATATATGGAGGACGACACACACACACACACACACACACACGCACTCACAGGTCTGTCTCTTCAGCTGCTATTCCACTTGTGGCTGCTATCTCACCCTCTCTGTTGGTCACCGTTCAGTGTTTGAATAAATACAAAGGATCACTGTGTCATGCTGCTTTAGTCTGTGTTCAGGTGTGTGTGTGTGTGTGTGTGTGTGTGTGTGTGTGTGTGTGTTTCTGTCGGTTATTATCAGTGTGACTGTGTTATCAGCTGTGTCCGCTCAGGCTTGGATGCTGGATCCAGTCATGTGAGCCAGCTCTCTCTTGGCCTCCATGCATTGGATGGTAAAAGTGCACCCCTCCCGCTCTGCCTCCCGTTTGTGTGAAACACAACTTTTTACAATACATAAGCATCCAGCTGTGCAAACCAGAGGGGTGTTTCATTAAACAAGATTACCAGTTAAACCAGTTACAATCTTCCTGACTGTGTTTTTTTTTCCAAAGTTGCTCCCTGAAGCTCCCTCTGTACTTCTGCACTGTGAACATGGTTCATTTAACAGCATGGGCTGCACTTCTGCTGTGTTTAACGTACTAGTAGTCAGGAAACATGAGTGCTTTCAAATACGATGCAACTGAAACAAAGCTAATACATGATTTTGACCCATTGCACTAGCATTTATTTCACCATTTTTTCTGTCATGAAGCGTCACCTATATAATAAGAATCGGACACTCAGAAATACATCTATTAACAAGACAAAGACTATTCAGCCATGCTAGTGGCTCTGTGAGGCTGACAGCAGCATCCGAACACGCTCACACTGATATTACCAACATGTTGATGTAAAAAGTTACAGTGTTTTCAATGTTAACCATCTTAATTGATAAAGCTAATGCTCTGCTAATTAGCACAAATCATAAAGTCGTCCAGCTCAGGCTGGTTCGGAATGTCATTACTTTTGCAGGTGTTTTAAAACCACTGGACAAATTTAATTAGTGAAGATAAAGGATCGCCAAAGTTATTCATCCTTGGTGCTAACTACAAACATTATGACAATGAGCATTTTCAAACCGATCATTATTTGACTTATACAGATACCAGATCATTGAAGTGGTCATGTAAACAGCATAATGCTGTTTGCTTTATTAGATAAAAGCCATAATTGGATTATGAGAAGTCCATTAAACACACCTAGTTATTTTGCCCAGTATTCTGTTGTATTGGGCGCATGCATGTCATTAATTTTCCATTTGCACGTGTGTAAAAATATCAAAGAAACTGGATGTTGTTAAAACACAAGCGGATGTGGATTCATTTTCTGCTCATATACATAACGCGACATATTTATTATTTTGCATGTTTTGCAAACCTATCAAATCACACATCAGGACAGCCCTAACCAGCCGTGATAAGCAACTTGATGTTGACAGGATGTTTTGGAAAAAAACTGTTTCATTTTCATGTAACTGGAAAGAAATCATGTAAACCCGTCTTTTAGATTATCACATTAGTAAAGTGCATGTAAACCCTTCAAATCAGATTATTATCATAACCTGATTATTCCCAGTTCATGGATTACTGTGGTAATGTAAAAGTGCTCAGTGTTATGTATGTTCGACATTATCTTGTGTGTTGAAGTAAACATGTATGTAACACTGTGATCCTACCCTCTCACTGAAGTTACATAGTGCAGATAGAAGCGAGTGGCTGAGAGAGACACCATTCAGCCTATTACAAGACACTGTGCCATCAGAATGGTTTTGAAGCTGCTATTGCAAAGTAAAACAGTTACATAATGTTGTTTTAATGTATGTATGAATGTACAGGAGGTGCAGACAGCCAGTCTGAAGCTATTTAAACTGTATAACTTAACAGTATGGAGGCTTTAATGTCACTTGTAGAAATCAAACTGATGAGGATCACAGCTTCTGGAAAATGCTAATGATTTTCTTGCTGTAAAATACATAACAGGGCTTATGTCCTGTTCGACACTTCAAAGCTATGCTGCATCTTACGCATCTTGTACACTGATTTTCAGCACACACAACAAAACCTGCCCGGAAATTATTAAAGGTAGAGAGCTGGGCCAAATTGAGCTGACAGTCGAGTTCAGGGGGGCTGACTTTATGTCTACTTGTGTCAGGGCCTGAGTTAACAGATGGTCTTCCCCTTGAATTGATGTGATCTGCAAACAGCCTGTTAGCTCTGAGACGGTTTAATAAACTGAACACTGGTTCAGTTTGTTTAATTTAACGTTTGTCTAGTTTAACGCCCGGCTCTTCAGAATACGCTAGGCTTTTCTCAGCCACCTTTATAAAACACAGTTTAGGATCAATTTTTTAATTAAGGTGATGAATGAGAGTTGTCGGTCTCCTGGAATTCACCTTGTAAAACATATTATACTGGACCTTCCCGAGGTGTAGCGTGCACCAGGTATTTGCTTTGACTCGGCCAAACAGGCAAAAGACGACGGGACTGGTCTGAATCAGAAGAATCCAGTTCTATGATTTGTAAAGCTTTAACTGTGCCTGTTGGTCTTCATCAGGAGTCTCCTCCACACAGCCCTCTGAACTAATTCTGTTTATCTAACCTGCTGGAGCAAAGCAACGTTATTACAACTGTAGAATCAGATAGAACACTGAGTTTCAATAATGTCCATCACTGGTACCTTTTCAAGCTTGGTTAGTGTTTTTCTTTTTTACAAGCATTTACCAAAATATTAGCTTGTCAGAAAGTTAAGAAGTTATTCTTTTATGGATTTCTGGTAGTGAGGTTTTCCACCTGTGTGAGAACATTAATGGCTATATTATGCAACTGAAAATATTTTCCACTAGAATTGGTTTTGAAGATCAGTGGCCCTCGAAATGTCACTGGGGATTTGAAGGACACTTCTTATGTTTTATTGTTTTGTTTTCTTCCCTTTCCTTTTGTGTTGTATATAGGTTCTTGTGCACTTGAAAGTTAACAGACTGCAAAATGTGCTTTAGTGATAAACTGAGATTCTAAAGATTTCAGTAGCTTCAAGGAATTCATTTTAAAAAATGTCACACTTCACCTTGAACCAAAAGAAAAGGCTAGTACACGATAAACAACACATAAACCTATTTCAACGAAACAATATTAGCCATAATATGCAAATCTTTGGCTTGGGCTTCAGCAGAAGACCAGGCAGCTGGATCTTTATCATATGCGCAAGTGACTGCAACTTCACCAGATGACCCTGTGGTGGGACCATCGTCACCGACTCCATTTCCATGAATAGACCTGGTGGCTGTCAGGTGGGACATTGTGATGAATGTCTGCTGCAGAGCTTGATAAGGAGAAATTCTCTCATCCCCATCAAGATGCAGCAGCTGTTTCATTGAGGTCCACAAAAGCCCTCCTGTCCACAAATTCAACAGCCATTTCTGGATAGATCTGTGTTCAGAAAAAGAAATCACTGTATTTGATCCAGCCCCTATCTCTCAGAGGCAGATAATTAAGTGGTTCTTATTGAGGCTTAACTTAAACAACAGAGTAAACTTACATTAACCAAGTCACCCAGAGAGCTGGGCAGGTCGATGAAGCTGTTCCGCTCTTTTGTCTCCATGTTGTTGGCCACTGTGTATTCTTCTGGCGTCTGAGAGAGCACAATATGTATGAGAATATTTCAAGAGTTCAAATTAAATGATCAAATCAACTCAAATAAAAAAGAGCATGGATATTCTACCATCAGCATCCATGTGGCACCGTCAGCAGCTTCCTCCTCACTAAAAAATGACTGGGTGTGTTCGCCAGCACGGAGCAGGTGGTCCTCTGGCTGACCCAGAACCTCAACCATGCACTTCACCTGCAGACAAAAAAATGCAGAATTACATGAGTTGACATTCTGCATAAAGTCTCCACTTGGTTGTAAACATTTCCCTGAGGCAGCTGACGTACCATCTGACATCTCACAGTCGACGGGGAAGAGGTTTTCAGCCAGGTAGAGGAAGGCCAGGACACAGCCGACTCCCCACACATCAATCGCTTCAGTGATGGGTAAGCCGAGGGCAACTTCTGGAGCCCTAAGGAGGGGAGACAAGAGCAAGAGATGAGAAGTCTTTTGGCAAGCTGTGAGGACCAAGAGAATCTGAATGTTTAGAAGAATGACACAAGCTCAGATTAACAGTTCAGCCGTGGAGCATGAAGACACCTGTATCCAGTTGGCTGAAGGTCCATCCCACCGAAATCAACACATTTTACCCTCAAAGGCTGTTCATGCTTGTTGACGCACATGATGGTGTCAGGTTTTACGTCAGCATGCAGGATACCGAGAGCCTTGGGGGCATCCAAAGCCACCAACAACTGCAGGGGCAGTTTGAGAGATGGTTTTCCATGTGTGATTGTGTAGGGTGTTGGGTTAGGGGTTAGGGTTTGCCTTGTTGACGAGATCTGTAGAATAGATAATTGGTTCCTGTTACGCCTAGGGGAAACCCTGGCGCAACATGAAAATGAGACTCCCCTCTTCCCATCTCCCAAACACTACCAGCAGCAAAGCCTTTTTAAAGGTTTTATTTAAAAACACATCTTGCACACAAACAGATATGCTGGCAGTCTGGCTAAGAGAGGAGAGCCCACAGGAACTGGGAAGAGCCGGCCTTTAAACTTCTGGCTTCGATGCCGGAACCAATCAACTCCCTGGACAATCTACAATCAAAAACACCTGCAACCAATCACACACACTCAGGTAACAGAGGGCTATTTAAGCAGAGGCAATTATAGCACATACAACAGAAGTGTTTATACGACCTCTGGGGTCGAAACAGTTCCGCCTTACAATAATACATACCTGCTTTGCGATTGGCCGGATCTCGTTCAGAGAAAGTGGTTTCATGTCTCGTTCTTGGAGCAGATCATAGAGACACCCGTCCAGCATCTCAAATGCTAAACAGGTTTGTCCCATATGTTCAAAGCGCCCGAAGAACCTCACCACGTTAATGTGGTCTGGATTCAGGACGCTGATTACCTCTAACATGGACACCTGGTGAGAAAAGAGGAATCAAGACAACAGTTTTTAGCACATGAGCCTGCAGAATCTAAGCAAGGGAAGGAGTCTAAAATGTACCTCCTTCTCCATGTCCTTGATGTAATCATTGTCCTTGAGGATCTTTACAGCCACTGTCTCCTCTTTTGTTGCCAGATTTTTGCATTTAACAACTTTGCCAAAGCAACCGTCACCAATACACTCCACCAATACACTCCAGAATAGAGTTTGACCTGCCTGAATCTCAGGTGCTGACAGTGGGATTGTGAGGAGAGGTGGTGAACATGGACAGAAAACAAGTCAAGTCTTTATAGTAAGTCTGTAAGGTTCTTTCAATAAAGAGATGTAAGACGATTGAGACAAAATTCTCAAAACCAACACTGGCTTTGGCTGAGAATGGTATAACAATAGCCTTTTTTACACAGCAACGCCGCATTAACGCCGCAGCGGCCGTTCGCCAGTTCTCCGCCGTTGGTGATTCACACAGAGCGAAGCATCTCCGCCTTAAAGACGAACCGCTGTGTAATTCACACAGAAAGCCGGCGCTGCGGCTCCTAAAGAGGCATGACGGTAGACGTCATGATGTTGTCGGCGTGTTTTCAAGGTATTTGTGTAGTGATTGAGATCCTGACCCACCAAACATCCTGGAAAGTGACAAAGTTACGTTTTTCGCGCTAAATTACATAATTAAATAATCACCATCAGTAAACAGGACGCTGTCTGACTCACTCGCAGGTATGGAGGCTGTTTTCCGGGGAAAGTTCCCTGAAGTCTCGGTCGGGAGGGCTGACGGTCACGGTGATTCATTTTCATCACAAACACTCGGTGAGTTAAAGTTTTTTGCCGGTGACAGACGCTGTGTTTTGTGCAGAAATGTGACAAAGAGTTGGGAGGACAGACAGGAGGACGGACACTTCTCCACGTACAGCTGTGGTATTTCTTTCCTCATATAAGCTATATAAGCCAAAGACAGTTACCGTTACTACGTCACTGTTGTTCAGTCATGTAACGTTGCTTTGTGGGAAATCTCTCTTTATTAAGTTGAGTGAGAGACCTGTGCAGTTATCACACTGTACAATCATACGGTCCTGAATCTACCTCTAGAGGCAGATCAGCGCTGGAGCGAAATTTCACTCTTGCCGCATCACACAGAGGAGGAGGCGGAGAATTGGCGCAGGATCCCCGCATGCAAACGGCTGTGTGAAAACACAGAGCTGCTCTGTTCTGTATCACATTTAAAGACCAGTTCAGACTCGCTGGGAACAAATTGGTGTCCCCGCTCTGTTTTCAAAGCAGATACAATCAGCATCATGTACAGTTTTGTGCGAGTCTTCTTACCTGTTGCACCAGAGGCATCCGAGCTGATCCACAATGACATTTTTCACAGTGGAATCTTCTCAATTTAGTTCATCCAAGGTTGAGTATTAACCTTTAAGCTTGATGGTAAGATCGTGAGACTGTGGTCCACAAATTATTTTCTCTCTCTCGCTCTCTCTCCATCTTCTACAAACGTCTCTCAAATGTGTGTTTCTCTCTTGCAATTCTAATGTTGAAATCTGCGTTTTTTCTGTTACCATGGGTTTTACAACTCACCCTCACTCACAGTTTAAAAAAACTGCAGCTACACTTAAAAAAATGTGTCTTAAATAGTTTAAAGGTTTTTAAATTGTCAGATTTAACAAACAAGGGAAACACATGATTTGAAAGGTGTGCATGAGACTGACATGATACCATCATAGTATGACATGACATCTGACATCTTCATGAACATGAAGGAGTCTTTATGAATGTTTGACTGTTGTCATCAAGTGTCAATTGCTCAGCTATGTCACTTATCAAGATATCTCTGTAATGACGTTGACATTAAACAAGACAGCATAACCTGTTACAGCAGGTGTAATTTTTAAACTGAAATGACCTTCTTAGTGATGAGTCTAAATCGTACCACTTTACCTGAGATCAAGAAAAATATTGCTTACACTGTAGATGTCTGAGCTAACCTTTTGTCTTTGCTTCCCATTCTGATGCTAAGCTAAGCTGACCTTGTTCTGATTCCAGCTTTATATTGAACACCCAGAAATGAGGTTAACATCAATGTTCTTATATCGCTCTCAGAACGATTTCTGTTTCTGTTTATTTCCTACAATGTTGGTCTGAGTGCTGTGGACCCATGTGAGGGGGAGGTAATATTGGTTGTTTTCCTCAGATCTCAAGTTATTTATGTCATTACCACAAAAATAACAGATGTCTCCTGCCCGAGATAACAAGATCATTTTCTTGAGATCTCGAGAAACCAAGCTTTGTTATCGTGAGAAAACAAAAGGGTGTTCCATCTTGAAACTTAAAACCTAATGTTGAAGAGATCAGCAGTCCCATGCCAGCATGCATGTATGGCGTCTTGAGAAGTGTAGCAACTGATTAAAGCTGAAAATGTCAAATCCAGGACTAACCCTTATGCATATGTGCATCAGACTGAGCATTTATCTGTTATGTTCTTTACTGGGCATACCATTCAAACATTCACAAATGTGGGAAGCCAAAGAGAGGTTGTATGTAACCAAGGTTGACATAGCCTTAATCCAAAGAAATGTTAATGACTAAACATTTAACATAATGCTAGATATAATGTGACCTAAAAGAATGACATCAGGTATAAAGAAATAACATTAAAAGTTATTGTAGTAGCTTAAATTCTTGATTTTTGTTATTTCAATTTGTGTACTGCTCGTTTTGCAAGTGCAGCAGTAACCAGCCAATCAGCCGACTGCAGCGCCACCTACTGGTGAGAGAGGACAAGTAGAAAGAGAGAACAATAGCTGATGACAGTGAAATTGATACTGAGTGAGGAGAGTCAAGAACAAATTGTATTTTTCCCCACTTTTGAAACCTTTTGTGTTACTTACAGCATCGTTAATGGCGTGAGATGAACATCGCCACCATTTTAGGGTGCGTGCGGCTCAGAGACAATGAACGATTAACCTGTATTCCAGTGCTAGGTCTCCTCAACCACTTCATTTTGTTATGTGATATGTAGAACTAAAGTATGTGTGTGTAGAGCTGACAAGTCATAAATTATGTTTTTCTAGATTAATAAATGTGTTCTTAAGTAATCACAACAACTTACAGACCATGGAAAATGATATCGACCCGGACAATGATTTCTTCTGTAACATTACTGACAATAGCTGCTAGAGGAACAGTATGATGAAACCATTAAGACAGTTAACAGATTATCAATAATCCACTTCAGCTGCAGAGGCCTGTATGCAAACTTCAACAACATCAAGGAATACGGAAGACAGTTTACACAAAAGTTCCGCATAATCGCCATATCTGAATCTTAGATCAACCCTGATAAAGTAAAAGAACTGTGAATTAGATGGATTAAGGGTGGCTACGAATCTAGACAAAAACCTGTCATATAATTATATAGTGTTAGAATGTTTGACAACTTTGATGGAATACTTATTAGAGAGTACAACAATTTAAATCTGCATAGAGAAAAACAAAGATATAGAAATTAGCTGTATATACATTGCACCAGGGTCTATTATTGCAACTTTCAGGGACTGGATGGAAAGGGTTAGGGTTAATAATTGGAAACTGGAAATAATTGAGAATTTCAACTGGCACAATGCATTTATATATTGATTAATCATTTGCTTCCATATTTATTGATGTTCTGAGAATGTGATTATGGTGTCTACTGGACAGTGAAAGCTATTTTAGGCTAAATGTTTCAGGGAAAACTGAAATGGTGTAACATGAAACCTGATGCTCAGGAATGATCAGCCTAATGTGTATAAAACAGACCATGAAAAGAAAAAAAATTCTGTTAATGAATAAAGTTGTTGTGGATTTTTGTTCTCCTACAGTCAGACTGACACTCTTGAACTCGCTGGTGAATCAGAAAACAAACCAAATATAAAACCTCACAGTGACACACTTGAGTTTTATCTGTTATCTGTCTTCATTTCTGTATGAAACTCCCGTCATGTTGTGATATATCAGATCAGTCTGATCCACTGCAGCGTCCAGTCAATAGCTAAGACGGCGTTTCAGCTGATGAAAGACTGCCGAGAAGGCAGCTCTCGTGTGTCCTCGCTCATCCCTCCTCAGAGATTGTTCCTCGATCCTCGATCCTCGATCCTCGATCCTCGACCCTCGGAGCACAATAAAAGAACTGGAATGGCCTGCAAGATAACGGACAGGAACGACCTCCGGTTTGAGTGAGGAAATGACAAATAAGACAAATAAGAATCACCTATACACACACACACAAGGGCTGATTACAAACAACACACTGGTGGACACAGAAAAGGGTGGGAAATCAAATGAAAGGAGGAAATTAAAAGCAAATCAGGATGCATGAGGGTAAAACATTTGGGTTAATCCAAATGGTAGCAACATGTTCCTTTTTAGGGTGCTTTGTGAAGAGCTCTGTAGTTTGGGCATAGAAACTAAAAGCACATCTTCCCAGTATGGGCCTCATAGAGAAATTAATGCTTTCAAAAGCCCTCGCAAATATTCAATCACTTCAAATTTTGAGCTAGAAATATAATCATGACAGCCTTGAGTGTCATGTTGGAAATAACTGAAACCACAGCACCTCAACATTGTGAGAGATGCGGATACAAGCTTTCCGTCTGTCTGCCACTCCAGCTCAGACACCCTTTGGCAGAGCTCCTGAACGGCCTTGGATAGATCAGCTATCCCTGAGTCCTGTCATTTTTAGCTAGGTAGGAAAACAGGGAAAACATAACAAACTGGGTAAAGAGAATAAAGCTGAGGCAAGAAGATGCAAAAAGAGTGCCGGTAACATTTTTATTATTTATTTCACATTGATGAATTAGTAGCTAATGGTTTTTGAGAAAGTATGGATGATGTAAACAAAGTACCCTGGCAGCCTCCACTGTTTTGAAAACTGCACAGTCAGTGGGATGGATATTAAATAAGGATTATTCACATCAATACATATTTACACTCTTCAGTAAATCTCTCAGCTGCTTAGATAACAAACTACAAACTTTTACTCTCAAGTCTTGTGTGGAAGTCTTTCAATACTCTTGGTGGGAATGCTGTTTAATCAGGGACCTCACAAGTTGTGATCATTCACCACGGAATGATAAAAAAAAATCAATATAACAGTGGAAGATTTCTGCCATTTGGCACCTCTGAGATTTCCCGATGGAGCGTCTTTTCACAGAAGATTTATAGTCTCCCCTAGTTTGCAGCTTTACACCGCTCGGCTCTGATAACAAGTCCCTAATCTTTGTCTGAGTGTCACACAGCTCTTCATCTCTGCACTATACAGAGACAGCATGCAGATGGCATTAAGAAATGCCATTTTAGATATCTTGTTCAGACACATGTCATGTCAAACACTGTGACCAAGCAGCTGTCTGACTGTCTGGTACTGGTCCCTGGCTTGCTCTAGTTTCCTGTGTAAACTGCTGTCGATCAATAAAGCCTGCTCCACGCTCTGGGCCTGCCTACTGTTGTCCACTTTGGCTGAATTCAAGGCCTGTGTGGACTCCAGCTGCCCACACAAATACACACACACACACACACACACACAAGGTAAATACAGGTTTTTAGGTATACAAGCATGTCACCGGGTTAACCCATTAGGGGGACCCAAGGCTAAAATGAACTATGGGACCCCGGCGATCACCTCTTACTCCTCCTGTTTGTGCATTGCGTTTGCACCCTTTTAACTCTGAGTTACATGAGGCACACAGCAGATTATAAATGGCACCTCCAATTACATGTTGCCCAGGGCCCAGTGCACCGACTCACAACAAAACAACCCACCCCACAGTTAGTTGTAATGTTATTGATTATAAATGCAATATAAGTCGCTTAAGCACGATATCAGCTGATTCTTGAACTAGATTGTGAGGCCCTGAGAGGCCCACTACATTAGGTTATAAGTGTCACGACCAGGGAAACCACAACAATAGTTTGGACTCAATTTGCTTGACAAGACACTGGATTTGGGCAAGGTAACAGTCTTTTACTTGGAAATAGGTTCGGTACACAAGTAGTCAGTCAGTGGGGCAAACACATCAGACAAGGAGTAGGCAGAGGTGAGGAGGTCGGTACACAGGTGGTCATTCAGCGAGGGCAGACAAATCAGGCAGGGATCAGGCAGAGGCGAAGTCGTAGAAAACACGGAGGGAGTCAAAAACCAGGAAATACTCGAAGACGATTAGGAACCAAAAGCTGGGACGTTTCTGCACGGAGACAAGAAGATGAACTGGCAAAGAACAGGGGAAACACATGGACTATATATACACACACACTAACACCAGGGGCCTCATGTACTATGACTTGTGTGGATTTCATACTGAAAAATGGCGTAAGCTAGATGTATCAAAGTGTGCGCAGGTAGGATCCAAGCACTTTTCCTTTGTACATCCCAATCAACGTGGAATTGAGCGCACATGTAGAAGTGCTAAACTCCTCCCTGTCCACGCCCTCATTTAAATATGCTAATTAATTTAAATAGGGCCTGCACCGGGGGTTCACCTCTCTGCGCCAACAGATTTACACCATGAGTAAAGGGAAGAAGCGCAACTTCACCGAGTCTGAGCTCGAAACTCTATTAAATGAAGTCGAGACACGAAGATCTGTATTATTTGGTGCCTCTCGTCAGAGATAAACACCAAAAAAAATCAAATGTGAGTGGGAGCGTGTGTGTGAGGCAGTGAACGCTGTGGGGTCGGAGCAGCGCACACTCACTGAAATTTAAAAAAAATGGAGGTGGAGGTGAAGCGGAGGATTTCGGCCCACCGCGTGACGCAACGGGCGGGGGGACAGTAGAGGAGGAACTGACCCC
>OMLP01014539.1:0-12100 GCA_900302685.1 Spondyliosoma cantharus
TATATTAGACTTTCTTAGAGGTTAATTTGCTACACATTACAAAGAACGCTACTGCAAATTACAACAAAACACATGTTTATTTCCTACCTGCTAAACCTTAATGTGGGCTTGTTGCAGCAACCGCGCCACGTTGTTGCATTCTCTATCATGATGACATTGCTGCAGCTTTGCTCATGCCATCCTTCATGTTATCCTATGTATGTATTATTGATGTGGACGGTTTCATGCTCTAGATGCTGCATCTTCACCACGCTTGCAGCTAGAGACGTGGTTGCAAAGCTAAAAGGTTGAGCATCCTGGCGTGTGCTAGTACCTTTATGTGCTTTTCATGAAGAGACTCCACAATAAGGCAATGCCTTTGTGCCGCCTTTGTTTGTTCACACTTCTTCTTGTAATTGTGTGGCACATTGACCTCAAAGAAAGTCAAACGAGGACGCATGTGGCTATATACTGGCAACCTACCTACAAACTCCACACGACTCCAATACACTACTGTAGTGTAATGAGCAATACATTAAATTGTAATAAAGTGAAACTATGTTAAACAGAGCAATGCAATAAGGATTGATGGACAAGAGGAACACATTGGACACTCACACTAAAATTAGCAATGAAAAAAGACTTAATCTACTCTTATATACTCTACTATTTGCGCTTTACTGTTTACTTCTCTACTGTGCGTGTGTGTGTTACGGTACTCTACTTCTGTTCTTTACTTTCTGTCCTCCATTGCACAAATGCATCTTACAATAACAACCAAACTACATTGTTCTCTTTTTTTTGACTCCACTTATCTACTTGATCAGCAGCTCTACTATGCTTAACTGCATTTCCCCGTACTTGTCAGGCTGGAACTGCGACTAAGCTCCACTGCACTCAACTGGATATAACTTTAACACTTCCGACAATCAGAAAATTTCCCCTGCAGTCCACAGTCCTGTACTCTACTTTACTGTGTTCTCAAAGCGTGTGAGCTCCACTGTGTCTTAAAGTGGTCTATACAACTATATTCTTCTGTTTGGAACAGCTAACATATAAGAGTAAATAGCAGTACATACCTTCTACTACTATGCTCTCTATACACTGTATTCTGTTGTAGTTGCTTGGAAACAAGGGATTTAAGACACGACTTTTTATAGGCATTGTTGAGATGTAGTTTATAGGGTAGATTTGTATCATCATGGTCTTTTCCTCACATGTCGCCGCACCACAGAGACATTACTGTATGATTGATTCTGTCCTAGGATGTCATGAATATGGTGCTGTCCAGTGGCTGTGTGGGTCCAGGCATAACGCACAGCCCCTGCTATGGCCTCCTACTCAAACACCTCAAGTCATCAGAGATACACTGGCTGCACCCGGACCTGACTGTGTCTGAACTCACCCAGCGCTACGAGCAGCAGCACCTCGAGGCTGAGTGGAGGTCAGTCGCATAGCCTTTGTCTGCTTATGCATGATGTGCAGTGCATGTATTTTTCATATTTGGACTTGGGAAACCCCAAATCTTCTGTGCAATGAACATGTCGATGGTTGCACTAGAGGAAAGGGCAGGGAATCTTCGTCATTGCAAATATGTTGGTATTTGCGACTGGACAATGTTAAACTTCTCTCCATTTTCTCTGCACCTCCACACGACAGTAACAATTTTGAGACAACTGAAAAAAGATGTAATGTGAAGCCACAGCGAGCGCTATTCTAAGAATGCAAAGTGAAATGAGATTCTAAATAGTACAAAAGTCAAATTAGCTTTTAGTTTAGACAAAGTCAAATTAGTTTCCGATCTCTGCAGCGTTTCGCGTCACCGTGAAGGTGTAAGCTGTCCCATGACCATTTCTACTGATAGAAAGTTCACTTTCACTCTCCACTTCTGCTAAAAGTTTGAGACATCTAACAGTCCATAAGCTGAAATGTCCATGTTTTCAGACATATATTTTAGTGTGCGGTTTTGATTTAGTACAATATCACTTGTTACCAGCTGACTGCTTTACTGTTTCGAAATGAACTTTCAAAACCAAGCAAGCTCCACACGCTATATGTCACCCATCAGCGGGAGTGTTTACCAGTCGGGTGTGGCACAATGTAGTGGAACTAGACGGCAAGAGGCTAAGCTAAGTAAGCTATCGAATACAGCTCAGCCGAGGTTGACGCCAGTAATGTTTACATCCCGTGCTGTCGAGAGCATGAGCCCCTTGTCCTTAACGCTTGTTTCCTTCTGCCCAGCAACACAGTGCAGTTTGGCACTGAAGACAGTTCCAATGTGAAACTGCTCACATGTTCTGGGGATTATCTTGAGTAACCCATCTCTGTAAACGGTGTTGGTGTTGATGTTGATTTTTCCAAATGTATTTTTTTTATTTTTTTGTGAGTGCCTCAAGCTGAGTGCCATCTGGTTTCATTATATTCGAGACAAGGCAGACATATCTAAGGCCGGTATCTGCAAAAATCGGCAACTCACACTGGAGCAAGACTGAAATTAGATTTTGAGATGAACTGTCATTCACTCATTTATAGAGAATAAACAAAATGCATTACACTTAAATGGAATTAATCCTGTGTTTAGTATGGAACAATGGCAGAGCCCCTGCTGTGTCTTGTGCATCAAGAAAAAGTCAAAAAGCTAACTGTGATGTTTGTCCAGATACGATCTGAGGATCAGATACATCCCATCAGACTTCA
Organism: Spondyliosoma cantharus; assembly: GCA_900302685.1. Lineage (NCBI taxonomy): Eukaryota > Metazoa > Chordata > Actinopteri > Spariformes > Sparidae > Spondyliosoma > Spondyliosoma cantharus. Next base: position 2,677 of record OMLP01014539.1, read on the forward strand.
TTGAGAAATTCAAAGATGACAGAACCACTATGCTCTATTTTTACCTGCAGGTCAGTAACACTGTACGTGTGTGTGATTGTGTGTCCTTTCGCTGTCTGTAAGCATCCTCATCATGATCCTTATTATGATTATAATGGCTGTGGTTGAAGTAAGGTGTGTGTGTGTGTGTGTGTGCGCGCGCTCACCCGCAGGTACGAAGTGATTACATGCAACAGTATGCCTCAAAAGTCAGTGATGGGATGGCTCTACAGCTCGGTTGTCTGGAAATAAGGTAGCGTACAGCTGTTGTGACTGCTCCACATCTGAGCCGAATAAAGACTGTCGGTTTAGAAATGTAACAACTCAATTGTGTTCTTGTATTGTGCTTGCAGGAGATTCTACAAAGACATGAATCCAAATGGCCTGGAGAAAAAGTCCAACTTTGAACTGTTAGAGTAAGTCTAGTGTACAGTATGTGTGCACACACCCCTCACCCTGCTAAGAACAATGTGGTTTTTTTTTTATTGTTTTTTTTTTTTAACACTAGATATGGTCTGTGGTTCCTGCGAAGTATGCTAAGAGTTTCTGTCTGAGCACATGTACCGTGCAGCTGCTTCACATTCATGAATGTCAAACCCTAAAGTCACCGGCAGCAGTTCCCGGTTGTTCTGGATGTTTTGTTTTATGATTGTGTTCTCACTTTACCACGTCAGGAAGGATGTGGGGCTGGAACTTTTCTTCCCCAGAGAGCTGATCAACAGCATGAAGGTAGAGAGCCGAAACAACTGCTATATAGTAATTTAGCACCGCGACGAGGCTGAATAACGCGATTTGAATCATAAAAGTGTAAAACCTTCACTGATTGCTTTTTTGCCTGTGTGCGATTTGTCAGCCTAAGCAGCTGCGTCGGCTGGTCCAGCAGACGTTCCAGGGCTACTCCACTCTGAACCAGGACCAGTGCATTAACAGGTTCTTCACGACTCTGGCTCAATGCTACAGCTACACACAGGAGACATACGCATGCCAGCTAGTGGTGAGCCTTGTCTGCACCAGCCACAAATGTGTTACCATGCAACATTTCAAGCTAAATGTTGGGCATTTTAAGTGTTTGATTTGTGTGTGTGTGTGTGTGTGTGTGTGTGTGTGTTTGTGTGTTTGTACAGCTTAGTTGGAATCTAACAATAGACCTGGTGATCGGCCCTGAAGGAATCAGTCAGCAAACTGAAAACTCCACAGTACGCTCACACTCCCTTTCTCCCCGATGTTTGTTTGTTAAATTCTTCTCGGTATAAATCTCATTGCTGACACTCATCATCGATTTGTAACACCCAGAAGAATAATGCATAGATATGAACAAGAAAAACAGAATTAACAAAAAAAAAACATTTTACATCTTTGTCTCCTCCGCAGTCCATCTGTTTGGCCACGTTCCCTCAGGTGCGCAGTATCTCCTGCTCTGCCGAGAGTGACGGTCGAGCTCTGCTCATTGTAAACATAGAGGGGGCCAAACAGGTAACTCTACCTTCCTAAAGGGAAATGGGAAATGTGCTTTTTTGCTAGGAGTTGGACAGGAAGGTTGATAGCTGTTTCACATGTGATAATATTCTCTCTACACCGAGCAACCGGTTAGCATAGCGTTTGTTTAGTCTGGACAAAAAACAGAGTATAATTGGCAAGCTGTGGTTTCATGAGAGGGTACGTGCTTGGAAGTGGAGGGAATTTGTGACCTTCGGACAATCACACTGGCTGTTCCCCAAGTTTCAATGCTCTGGCTTCTGAGTTGCACGTTCAGGAGAGTGAGTTTGAGGTTTTGATGCAAAAGTTTTCAAGCTGAAGCACCGACACAGACTGAATGTCTCGTATCTTTAACCTCCAGCCGCTGTCAGTGAGCACCTCCTCTCTGGCGGTGGCAGAAAACATGGCCGACCTGATTGATGGCTACTGTCGGCTGGAGGGCAGCTCTGAGAGCTCGCTCATTATTCGGCCTAACAGAGGTATACCTCGCCTGCTTCAACCTTTAATAAGTTACTTTTCAACAGTTTGCACATTGCTTTGTTGAATGTTGCACAGCTAGAACTAAACCAAACGTTTGATTCTTTCAGGAAGAGACATGAGACTGAAACTGCCTGACATCCCACAATGGTGAGTCAGATGAATCAATTTGCCATGTTGCTTAGATGTTGCTAACATTTTTTTTTTTGAAAACTTTTTTCCACTGTGGTGGGCAATCGGTTGAAGCATACATTTTGTGGGTATAGCTTTTTGAACATTTATTTTTCAAAGCTTCCATCTTGACCAAAATGCTACAGATGTTTAAGCACTGCTGTTCAAACAGGCTGATTTGTAGAATCTCATCAAAGAAATGTAAAACAAAAATGTCTCTCTGTCTTCCAGTGATGGTCGTGCTGGTCCTGATAGAGGTTTGAGTAAGTGTAACAACTGATACATCATATGTGATTAAGTCCCTGCTAGGCAATAATTTAACAATGATAACACATATCAACATAACTAGTTGCTTACTAGCATGCATATTAGTAGAATATTGGCTGTTTATTAGCCATTAAAAAGCATTTATTAATACTTTTTTTCTGCATGACTATGTTCTACGACTACGGGGCCACTAAGAGTTTAAATTAGGTAAATAACCACCTGACTGTTAATAGTAAGTAAGGAGGTTCTGGTACATGAATATGGGCCATACAAGTTAGTAGTACCAAAATAGTAGTTATTAACACCTCGTAAATATAATCCCCATTCTAAAGTGAGCTCTTACTCGTGACTCATTTACTCATAATCAGTTACAATATGAGCAAGACCTCACTTTAGCATAAGTAACCATATTTTAAGTTAGAAATGCTTTACTTACAGTTATTTGGACCGTACTACTATCAATAATGCAGAAGAAGGCATTAATAAGTGCTTTATGACCACCAAAGAGCTTATATACTGCTAATATGCATTCTTAGAAGCATGCGGGGAAAGCAAATACTTTTAATCTCAACATGTTTTCCTTAACATCAGGCTCGGATATTTACGCTGAGATTCCAGAGGGCACAGCAGCTGGTGAGTAAATAACTGACAAGCAGTCCCACCATTGTTCTCCTAAATCTTTACTATTCCACCGTTCTTCTTCTCCTTTTCTGGTGCTACTAGTCCGACACACTTGCGGCTAGAAACATAGTTCTAGTGCTTAAATGTTAAGCATGTTTAGAAAAAGTGTACTTATTTTTAGTGCCTAAATATGTATTGCTTAATGTCATATGACTCATTTCTTCATGAATTGTAAAATAAATGGGTTCCTGTTCGAGTACAGATTCAACTTTCTATGAACCCAGTCAATTTTACAAGCTTACTTAGGTGACACACGTGCAGTTACATACTCCCTTTTAGCTTTAAACTATTAAAAAAAAACTTGATTGAAACTTAAAATGTTTGCGAAGTGAATGGATTTACAGCTTCTTCAATTACTTTACAGCATATGTCCTGAAAAAAATGTCTATATTCTATGACGTTCTAAATTCAATCATTGTCCACATGGACATCAATATGCCTTGACTGACGATGAACTGTCCTGTCTGTGTGTTTCTTAATGATTTTGTGTTTAGAGAAGCACAGCATATCCAGAGATGACATTGTTGTGGGTCGGATCCTGGGTGAAGGATTCTTCGGAGAGGTTCACAACGGAGTTTACAAAAGCCCAGTGAGTTCATCTAATGTCCAGTTATCATCTACACTTCACACCGAAACATCACAAAGAGTCTGAACAAATTCTGTTGGCCAAATGAGCTGTAATGTGATGAAAACAAGTGAGTGTTGAACCGGTGCACGACCTGAGGGGCTTACTGCGAAGCAAGTTTTCTTTCCGAAATAGTTTAACAACTTTACTTTCAGAGAAATGGAGCCTGACATCACGTTGCGGTGGCCAATCACATAAGCTGGCGATCATGACGGCAGATCAGAGGAAGAGTAGATTGGGTCCAGAGCGGGGCATGCTATTTAGCTTGGCCAAATACTGCAGAGGGAACACAGCGGACATTTGTTTGTGTAGCGCTATGTTTCACTTGTGATCACTCAGTTTGGTCTACCTGGCATCCTTGTTGTTTACTGTCATTTTTAATTTGAAGACAAACGATTGCTAGTAGGACCAGCATGCTAGTAGCATAACAATATAGCAGCTTCGCCTGTCGGCAAACCGATCGGCGGGGGTTCCCAACAAGTCACAAACATGGCCCATGGAGTGACACACTCCCACACAAGCCTGCGGCGTTCCCACCGCACCACCTGATTTGGTCTGAATGTACCCTTAGACTTAACACACCTCGCTAACCCTCTAATCTTGCTTCGTAGTACAGCCCACCGGTGGATAGCAAAACGAACACTTAAAACTCTCTGAGAAAACATTGAATACACAGTCATGGTAATAGTGATGTATGCATGTGTGCGTTTTCAGACAGGAGAAAGGATCTGTGTGGCGATCAAAACATGTAAGGACTGTTCAGCTGACGTGAAGGAGAAGTTTCTCAGTGAAGCCGGTGAGTACAGTATGTACTGTAGCTGCTGCAGTGATTATTTCCTATCCAGAAACTTGCGATTGCACGTCTCAGCTCACAGGGTTTGTGCGTAGGTTGGTACCGCAACTGCAAGACATGACAGGTGCCCAGAACAGGAACCGTATACTATTTATTGTATGGTAAATCCTTTTTTTGGTGGCAGAATTGTTCTCACATGAAACTATGACACATTGTTATTTTATTTAGTAAGCAGAGGTTAGAGAACAGCAATTTCAAAGTACAGTGTGGTGACAGATGAGTGGAGATGAGTCGAGATTTCAGGCACCTGCATATGACGACAGTCAAAAGTGTGCTGAAGTTGACTTCCTGCTGCCTGGTTGTGGCTTTAAGAAAAAGTTCAGACCGGAGGCTGCGGTAACCTGGGGGTGAGACAAGAGAACTTATTTTTGCTCCTCTGCTGACAAGAAAAAGTCGGAGGGTGTAGGATTGGACAGAGGACGAGTACTTCTTGCTGTATTAGCTAATGATAGAATACATATAGTCATAGAATGCTCTTGCACAATGATATGGTCACTTTAAAAAGTCAGTCAAATCAAAACATCCGCTCAAAAAACACGACAGTCGTGCCCTGATGGAGGAGTCTCAATATTGTCATGTTCATTTACCCAATAAGTGGATTGGAACATCAAACCCCACCCTGGCAAAACACCCTGTTGACTGTCATATATACAGCTAATGTTAGCATCACTTAACGTTGCCCCATCTCACTTCGGAACATATACAATTCTTAAATGTACTTGGCTAGAGTTTGTAAGTACGGGGTTAGGTTAGCTTGTGAAAATATGTCTTGGGCGTCCTAGCAATACGAGCAAGCTACTGTGAGAAGTTTAGCTAGCAGGCTTTTACCCCAATGGAAAGACAAGCTATCAAGGTATTATGTCAAAGTCTGTTTCTCCCTTTAAATGTAAGTGTAGATGCAAATAGGTCAAATGAAAAGGGACGTCTTGGCGCCTAAACAGTGTGAAAAACAGGGCTCAAGTGTGAGGCAGATGCTCTGTTGACCCATTGACAAATGCAGTTTTTTTTTTTCATGAAAATGATACTGTGGACACCTGCTCTTGGCTAATAAAACATTTGAGAAACAGGCCAGAGAGTCTGAAGAAAAAGATTATAGATAATCACTTGTACCAGATTCACCGCACGGCACAGTGGTTAGATTGTGTCGTTTGATAGTGGTTTTCAAGCACAAATGGATGTTTTGGGCGTCCACGTTGTCTCACAGATATTAGTCATGCCCGACACAGTGGCAGCTAATTTGTTCTCTGGGTTGATTGGCTGAGGGCCCTTGATACATTTCATTCTCCTCTCGATGTTTCCTTTCTGTCCTTATTTGTCTTCTCAAGGGTAAATGCCGAAACAAAATATAAAGCTTAAGACACCAAACTGTTGCTGTTGCTTCATCTGCTGCAGGCTTGATGAAAAACTTGGATCATCCCCACATCGTGCGTCTCATCGGAGTCATTGAGGTGGATCCTGTCTGGATAGTCATGGAGCTTTACGAACACGGAGAGGTGTGTGTTTTTTTTGTGTTTGAAAGTGCATATTTAAATTGCGTGACGTGGATCTGAAATGTGTGACTTGTAGATGGGTAAACACTGTCGGAAGTTCATACACTGGAAAGTTTAGGCTCACCGTACGAGTAATATGAGATGATGTGTCTTGTAAAAAGCGGATGTCTTTGCTCCCCTGACAGCTGGGGAACTACCTGGTGGAGCAGCAGTACATCTTGAGCACTGCAGTGTTAATACTGTACTGTGTGCAAATCTGCAAAGCACTGGCTTACCTGGAGGGACTCAATATGGTGCACAGGTAACACAGCCTCATGTATTGGTGACACTTTTCCTTAAAGAAAACGTAAAAAAACAGGCCTTCTGCTATACAGTACAACATTATTGTTTATTTTTTATTTTTTTTACTTGACCGTGTTTCCATTCAGAGATACAGTGTTTATTATGGCCTGTCTGGTTTTTGTCCTGTCTGCGCGCTGCAGAGATATTGCAGTGAGAAATATCCTGGTGGCGTCTCCTGATTGTGTCAAGCTCGGCGACTTTGGCCTCTCTCGCTACGTTGACGAACAAGAATATTATAAAGGTAAACACGCGAGCGCACACAGTGACACACACACACAAATCATGACACGCGATGTCCGTCACGGTCTGTTTCAGGCGCCAAAGGTCATTTTTGGGTGAAGTTTACCCCAAGCGAGCATTCGCACGATTTCAGTTTTTTTTGTAGCAATTCAAGATACACGTCCAATCTGCATTTTTGTCAGTATCTCCCCTAATATTCGTCTTCCGTTTGTAGCCTCAGTCAGCCGGTTACCGATCAAATGGATGGCACCTGAGTCCATCAACTTCAGACGCTTCACCACAGCTAGTGACGTATGGATGTTTGGTGAGAAATTCACTTGTCTGCACGCACATGTACATCCTACTGTGTCTTTTCTACTGTTTGAACATAAGTTTGATTTTATATTCTGTCTCCTAACCCTAACCCTATGTATGCAAATATATTAGCTGCAGTAGTTAGACTATCCATCTAAAGGAAAATTACCCATACAGATTTATAGTATGTAAAGGAACTTGCCTGATCACTAATACTGTATATATAACAGTTAGAAACCTTATTTCCATTGTTTTGTTGGCTGCCTGTAGTCTAATTTATTTTTCCAGAACAGTTTTAATTAGATAGATAATTGAAGTAGTTCAATTCTCACTTAAATCGCCTTCAATTCATCAAAACTACATATATACATGCCTGCAATTAAGCAACAGTATTTCAAGCATGATGGTTTTAACTAAAAACTCCTCGTGATTCTGGACGCGTAGGCTATATTATCGAGAAAATATCAAGTATTGTTATTGTTTCTGCTGTAACACACCATAATGATCGAAGCCATGACCCTCTCTCTGTACGAGAAAAAAAACTTCGGGTGCTACTTCAGGAAGACCTGTTAGTACGGAGAGGACAAAGACGACTGTAACATCAAGTTATAACCGAGCAGTTTTGTGTGCACAAACTCAAATCAGTCTTTAACTGTTCAACAAGGTGTGTGTGTGTGGGAGATCTTCTCGATAGCCAAGCAGCCATTCTTCTGGTTGGAGAACGGCCAGGTGGTCAATCAGTTGGAGTCGGGAGTTCGACTCCCAAAACCGCAGCTCTGCCCGCCCACCGTCTACTCCCTGCTCACTCACTGCTGGGCCTACGAGCCACATGGCCGCCCTGGCTTCAGCCAACTGGTCTGCTCCCTGAGGTACGCGCTGCGGACACAGGTTCTCCTCTGTCCTCTTGTCTTTTTTCCCTCATCTTCCTACCCCCTGCGAGTATGAGGTCACAGTTCCGAAAGTCTTGAAAATGTGTGAATAGCGAAACTGTTGATTCAAAAGTGAAAGACGGGATCTTAATGTCGGAAAACGAAAGTACGCCGATCGTGTGTTGCTCCTGTATGACCAGTCAGCGGCCACATACTTAACCAAATGTGTTTTTATTGGTCCAACAGAAGTTCACACTTCAAGAACAAACATAAAATCAAAATATCGTTGTAGGAACTTTCAACGTTATTTCCCCTCATACATTTTAGACCAGGACATCATTAAGGATGCAAAAAGCCCCATCGCACTGAGACTCATCCCTACTTTAAAAAATGTGTAAAACAGTGATGTGCAGTAAAGTAAGTAGTAAAGTAGTAAAGTAATAGCTGCTATGTACGGATGAAGAAAAAAGAACTCGAAACATTTTATTTCCCGTGAAAATACTGTGCGAATGGTGACTATCGATGTGATTTGAAAAACATTGCTGAAAATGCAGAAATGTGAAATCAATTGCTAGAAATATCATGGAACCAAAAATAAGTTATAGCATACTGCTGAAACTGTAACATCAGTCCACCAATAAGAACTAGTGGAACAACTTTATTGGAGGATCAATGTGAGACTTGAAATTGATTTGCAATTGAAATGGGAACCAATGTGTCACTTGGTTGGCACTCCTGTCACCGCTAAGCCTGCCAAGCCAAAAGCTGGTCCAATTGCTGCCCGAGCCACATGGCTTAAATTGTGTAGGAGGAGTGAACACTGAGGGAATGGAAGCAAGCTGAAGAAAAGATATTTTCTTTAATTTTGTGGAGTTCCTCTCCACTCTGTCAGATGAGTCCTCCTCAGCTATCATCATTCCATCCCATACATACTGATGTAAAATCTGAAAATGTGTGAAAATGTGGGCTTTTTGAAAATTGCGCCATTCATTTTAAATGGGGAAAATTTCGCAGAAAGCACTGAATGCTTCTCGAAGTCAGAATGATATCAATAAGAAAAGTCATAGCAATAATAATTGAGCTGAATATTTTTATGTTTGGATTATTTAAAAAACAAGATTATTATTTTTTTTTATGTTGAAAAGTGTGAAAAGTTACGCAGCAGCAAAAAAAAAACATGACAGAAGATTAATGTTTATTCCATTTATTATTCCATTTAAGTAAAACAAATAATAATAAATGATAGAGTTTGTCGTGTGCTTTGCACATCGGGCACACTAAATAAAGAGGAACAGAACAACGGTGTGAATGCTGTGTCAACATGTCTCTTGTGTGTAATCAGCTGATGCTTGTGTTGGTGTGTTTGATAGCGATATCCACAAGATGGAGTTGGAGCTAGAGACAGGTGTGAGGCAAGACAAGACACGACCTGTTTCATCAGTATTTAGCCCTACCCACACAGAGCCTCCACCCAAGGTACGTCTCACACACACACACACACACACACACACACACACACACACACACACACACACACACACACACCCACACATACACACACACACACACACACACACACACACACACACACACACTCACACACATACACACACACCTACCA